>PVJH01012624.1:0-63606 GCA_004026705.1 Nesogale talazaci | reverse complement strand
CATTACCTTTTGCTGTTTTGCTACTTTTCCCTCTTCTGAATTTTGAATATAGGTTTACTACAGTTTTGTTATTTACTTAAAACAATACTAGTGTCATTTTTTAGCATCCTTTTTATGAGCCACGCATTAACATTTTCATAACTGAATTAAGCTGACTGGGACTATGACACCTGATGCTCAGCAATGGGATTTTTGATATTGCACTGAAATCTGCTCAGAACAGTGCCCTTCTTGGATGGTCCTCATTGAAAAGGTCAAGTACAAGGTCCATAAAATTGAGAAGAGGGCCTATGGGATTGCATTCAAGCCTTTACATGGAAGTAGGCAAGAGAATTTAAGAGGATTACCAAAGCTACATTACAGGGTTATGGTAAATCTGTAAGTTTGACTTTAAGCCATTGTTCTCCATCCATTAACAATTAGTAGTAATATATGTAAAGAAGAAGGATTTTGTATTTTAGTTCTTTTGATTCCATTTATATGTTTGCAAGCAATGCAAAGAAACAGTAGTACTTCTATTTATTTTGAAAGGAATATGTTTAGGGCTGAGCCCCAGTGGCGTAATAGTTGAGTGTAGGACTGTGGCCCATTGGCTTGGCGGTTCAAATCCAGCAGCAGCTCTCCGGGAGCAAGGCTGGGTAGCTCTCATGACCACCAGAGGGCAGTGATGCCCCCCAAAAAAAAACAAAAAAAAAAAAAAAGAGAGGAAGGAATATGTTTAAAATATTTACCTTGGGGGTTGAGCCCCGGTGGCGTAGTGGTTGTGTGCGGGACTGTGGCCCACTGGGACGGAGGTTCAATTCCAGCAGTGGGGCTGGGCCTGCTACTCACACCACCGGAGAGCAGTGTTGCCCCCCCTCAAAAAAAAAGAAAACAACAAAAAAAATATTTACCTTTAAACTTTCTGTATTCAAACTTGAGAAAATTTTTGAAAGAAAATGAATTTAATGCTATTAGAAATGTTGATTATTAGCATTTTTGGAGTCCAAAGCAGTTAACTGTAAGTGAAGAAACTACTGTTTATGTGAGTAGACAAGAAAAAAAAGTATCTAAACTTATATATTATGATTAGAACTGTATGAGCCTCCAATAAAATGATTTTTTAAAATGTCAATGTCTAAATGAATTGAAATCTGAAAAAGGAACTGTCTCTAGTTTAGGTAGACTAGTTTTGAAAAAAATCACAGTATTTTAACCTAAATGTTGGCATTTTAATTAATTTAATATTATTTCTCCTAATTCTTGAAGTTTCTGTTTATTTTGATTGTGAAGCATTCTTTTAGAAAAAATACATTTTCTTTAAATACATTTTTAAAGAAAAAATTAGTATGCATCTTCATTTTGCTGATTCAGGATCAATTGAAATTAACTGCTGGAAACCACACAGTTGTTGTTGTTCCTGTTTTTGTCTAAATGTTAGTAACATATCCAAATTCTTTGTTGTGATTGGCTAATGTAATGTTTTCATTGAGAGATTAGTTTGTCAATAACATGTGATTTGGGATTGAGATGGAGCTCACAAAACAGGCTGATTATTGATTAGTGTAACTCATAATGAACATGATTTGGAGAAGTCATTCCAGTAGAGACAAAAAAAATAGCATTTCACCTTTTTTTTTTTTTTGGCATCACTGCCCTCTAGTGGTCATGGGAGCTACCCAGCCTTGCTGCTGCTGGATTTGAACTTCAAGCCAGTGAGCTGCAGTCCCGCACTCAACCACTACACCACCAGGGCTCAACCCATTTCACTTTTTTTTTGAAACAAGAAAACCACTCGTACACTTGAGATTTCCCATAGTGATGTCCTTGTAAGCTGTGTTCAACATTGCAACAGTTTCTGCAGCATTTTCCTGAGCAGAAAGCAAAATTTCACAGTCGCATGCTGTTCTTTTTTTTTTAATTATTTTATTGTGAGTACATGCTATTCTTTTAGAGGTTCGAGTGAAACTACTTTCACGAAAAAATTCACTGTGACCAGAGAGAACCTTCCAAGGGGACGCCACTGGGTGCACTAACTCAGAGTTGCTCATGCCTGCCTAGGGGAAAAAATACAGACTATGAAAGCTCTACTCAGCAGAGCTTTTCCTGTTTTTTGTTTTGTTTTGTTTTGTTTTGTGGAGGGCCCTAATTCCTCGTTTTTATATTTATATTTCTCCTTTTAGGGGTAGCTTTTTAAAACTTTCTTACATTTAAGATTACATTGAAGCCTCCAGGATGGTACTAAAATTTTCATTTTATTGTCTTAATTTATGATTTTTTTTTGTTTGGGGGGGTGGGCATCACTGCCCTCTGGTGGTCGTGGGCGCTACCCAGTGCTGCTCCTGAGAGCCGCTGCTGGATTTGAACTGCCAGGCCTGCGGCCCGCAGTCCTGCACTCAACCATTTATACCACTGGTGCTCAGCCCCTTAATTTATGATTTTAAGAAAGTGTATTTAATAAAAGTTTGTTATATTAAAAATCTTTACATAATTCCTGATTATTCAACAAGAATTGTATGGTGATTCTTTGTTGTTGTACCCTGGCTGCTTTATCATGGTTAGTGAAAACTGATTTCATGGCTCCAGAATTTAGACTATGTTTCTACCAATGGGGTCAATCAGAAGTAGAGTACTGTGATGAACACTTTTTATTCAAATAGTCAGGGTCTGCAATCTGATGAAATATCAATTTGTCATGTGATTTTTGATAACTTTTGCTATCAGTCACTTTTAGCAGGATAACTTCCTTATGTACCTTCTTAATGATTGGTGGTTCATACAACTCTTTTTTTTTTTTTTGAACCATCAATCCAGTGGGCCGCAGCCCTGCACACAACCACCACGCCACCGTGGGCTCCGCCCCTGTCAACTCTTATCACAATCATAAGTCCATTGTGTGTCAAGCATTCGTTGCCCTCATCATTCTCAAAACACTTGCTTTCTATTTAAGCCCTTGGCATGGGCACTTACTTAGTTTTTAAGCAAAATATTCTCAATTCTTTATAACAAAATTAACCTATATGAACAAAATTGAATGAAATATTCATCTTTCTCTTGGAGCGGCTGGTGGTTTTGAACCTCTGACCAGGCGAATCAAAGCCCAGCTCATCACCAGGACACCACCAGGGCCCCCTGAAACATCCCTCTTAAACTTGCATTTTTATCAAGGGAATTATGAAAGACAGGATTTATTTTTATTTATTTATCTATCTATCTATCTATCTATCTATCTATCTATCTATCTATTTATTTATTTATTTCATCACTGCTCTCCGACAGTGGGAGTAGGAGGCCCAGCCCCACTGCTGGAATGGAACCTCGATCCCAGTGGGCCACAGTCCCGCGCACAACCACTACGCCACCAGAGCTCATCCCTGAGACATTTATTTTTCTTATTATTTTAAAACAGTTTTTTTGGCACTTCAGTCACATATCATATAGTTTAATAGTTCAATCATATCAAGAAGAGTTGTATGATCATCACCACAGTCAATTTTAGAACATAGTCTTCTTCCTTGTGCTGTTATTAATATAATTATTATTTTTATTTTTTATTTTTTAATCTTTTTTTTTTTGGGGGGGGGAGGGCATCACTGCTCTCCGGCGGTGGGAGTAGGAGGCCCAGCCCCACTGCTGGAATTGAACCTCCGTCCCAGTGGGCCGCAGTCCCGCGCACAACCACGACGCCACCGGGGCTCAGCCCTAATATAATTATTTTTTTTTTGTGGCCAAAATATACAAAACAAAACATTCTCCAATTCAATAACTTCTACATGTATAATTAAATGTCATTTTTCATAACAAAATTGTATTGTGCAACCATTAGTGATATCCTTTTCCAAATTATTTCATCAAAATTAGTATAAACTCAAAAGCAAAAACTCTTTCTCACCCATGGTAATCATTGGTCACTTTGGATTTGTTTTTTGTTTTTTTTTTGAGTAATTTTCTTGATATAAAACTCACATATCTTCCAGCTCCCAGGAGCAAAGGCTGGGCCTCCTACTCCCACCACCAGGGCAGTGATGCCTAAAAAAAAAAAAAAAAAAAAAACTCACATATCATATACTTCCATAGTTAAGTCATAGTTAAGTTTTAAAAAGTTGTATCAGGCTGAGCGCTGGTGGCTGAGCGCTGGTGGCGTAGTGGTTGAGTGTGGGACTGCGGCCCACTGGCTTGGCTGTTCAAATCCAGCAGCAGCTCTCCAGGAGCAAGTCTGGGTCTCCCTCTCCCACCAGAGGGCAGTGATGCCCCTCCCCCCAAAAAACTGTGTATCCGTCATCACAATCAGTTCTAGTGCTTCCCACCCCTTCCTGCATTCATTGTTTGCTCTCTAGTTCCCCTCATCCACCTATTGTATCATATATTGTCTTATGTACATCTCTCGTGCTTCACAAACTGAGAAACAAGAAAAAAGCAAAATGAAGTAGAGAGGAGAAATATATATAAAGATAAAAAATAAAGGGTAAGAAAGAAAAAAACTCAAAATATTTAAAATCCTGAGAAAAAATTTCTGTTATGGAACAAAGTCAGAACTATTTAAGCCTAGAACAAATTCAGGTTGGGGCAAGAGGGTGGTTAGCTGACCAAGTATCACATTATGCCATAGTTTGATTTAGCATAATCAAGTTTGTAATAATTTCTGTCTGTTAGCAAAGCTGTTCGAGACTCTTCCTTTGACCAGAGGGAAGTCACCTAAGCTTAATCTGCAGATGGATATTGGGCTCCCACTGTCCTCCACAGCTTTCTACAAATTGAGTGTTCACCATTTAAGCTCTGACACTTTCCCCTTCAGCCACAATATATCTGGATTTCGTCAGTGTCCTCTTTGGCCCACACAGACTAGTGTGCTTCTTTGATATGGACTTAGTTGACGCCTCACTTAAATGGCTGCTTTTTTGAATACAAGCTTTTACGACCCCAGACACCATTCAAATTGATAGCTGTTTTCTTCTTCACCACACTTTACTATAGCACTCTTACCTTTAATGATTTCTTCATGGAGGTGAGTGTGAAGCAGGGCCATGTTATAAGAACTAACTCTTCTTAGTTTGGGGATAGAATTAATTATGTGGCATCCCAGAATCCATCTGCTTGTCCACGGGTTATGAACAACTGTGGTTTGCTTCAGTGGTCATATTACAACAAAAACAAAAACCAACAGGAACAACAACACCAACAAAACAACACCCCCCCCCCCCAAAAAAAAAAAAAAAGCAAAACCTTGTTAATAAACCTTCTGATGTATGTATAAGGCAATTTCACTGATAACATCAATAATTTATCCACTGGCATAGAATTTTTTTTATTCTTCAGCTAAGCGCAGAAGAGATGATTTATTGTTTTACACCGTATTGAGCCACAACTGAGAACAGAACCAGCCCAGAATGTCTGTGACCTGGGGCAAAGGATCAAAATTGGACTGGTCTGGTGTGCCCAAGAGGTTCTCTCAGGTGCTCGCAGCGACTGAATGGTGACGAAGTTCTAGATCAGCTGTTCTCAACCTGTGCATCACAACGCATCGCAACCCCTTTGGGAGTGGGGGATCAAACGGCCCTTTCAGAGGGGTCACCTAAGACCATTGGAAAACACATATTTCTTTTTTGTTTTTTTTCAATGATTTCATTGGGGGCTTTTACAGCTCTTATAACATTCCACACATCATTTGTCTCGAACATATTTGTTCACATGTTGCCATCTTCATTTCCAAATGTTTTCTACTTGAGCCCTTGGCATAAGCTCCTCTTTCCCCCTCCTTTTTAAAAAATAAATCATTTTTTGGGGGGCTCATATAACTCTCATCGTGGTCAATACATACGTCATCTGTATGCAGGCCACATTTGCACACTTGTTGCCATCATCACTCTCAAAACATCCTGGAGACACTGCCGCCCTCTATTTGTCTCCAGGCAGGTCCGCCCACCGCAGATAAACTCACCTTCGAGTACACCATGCTTCAAGACAAAATTCCATTTATTTGTAATTGAAATATTACACAATACATAATTACTTTTTGTGATTACTCATAGTGTTCAATTTGTAACAATGAAAACGCATCTGTATATCATATATTTAAACGATGATTTATAACAATAGCAAAATTACAGTCATGAAATAGCAACAAACAATTTTATAATTGGGGGGTTATCTTAACACCAGGAACTATAGAAAGGGTTGTGACATTAGGAAGGTTGAGAACCACTCTTCTACACACATAGACGGTAGCCTGCAGTCAATAGCTTCTCCCCGTGTCCCGGCGTCAGGCACTCCATATTCCTGCAGCAGCTGTGGCTTTACTTGGACCTCTGCCACATCTTCTCTTGTCCTTCAGTTTGCGTATTCTCTTCTTCCGCCACTTGGCTTTCATGGTTTCGAACTAGGTGGCACTAAAGCGGAGAGACCAATGGCACAGAATTTAAGGTGCTGAGGATATGATTTTAATGTACCTGTGAGCTGCAAGACCTTTATTACTATTATCAAATCATTTTATTGGGGGTTTGTACAACTCTTATCACAGTCTATCCATCCATCCATCCATCCATTGTGTCAAATAACATTTGTTGACCACATTCTCAAAACATTTGCTTTCCACTTAACCCGTGGTATCAGCTCCTCATTTTTCCCCTCCTTCCCTGCTTCCCCTCTCCTTCATGAACCCTTGATAATTTATAAATTATTATTTTCTTTTATTTTTAATGTAAGCATTTCTTGCTATGGATTGCCTTTTGAATATTGCCTTCACTCTGCCCATAACTAATATTTGTACATTGTGCTTTCATTTTCACTCAACTTAATATTTTCTGATTTCTTCACTGATCCTTTGCTTAATAGTATGTTATTCCTGTGTTACTGATTTCTAGTTTTATTCCATTATGGTTAGAGAAAGCAATTTTGGATGATGTCAGCCTTTTAAAATGTGTTGTTTTGAGTTTATTGAGAATTATTTTGTGACCTAGCATATGATCTGTCTTGGCAAATGATCCGTGTGCACTGGAGAGGAATATATATTGTGCTGTTGTATTGTATGATATATGTTTATGTTAAGTCTGTTTGGGGTGTAAGGTTAAAATGCTCTTTATCCTTATTGATGTTTTGGCTAGATGTTCTAGGCATTAAGGAGAGTGAGGTATTGAAATATTGTAGAATTGTGTGTAGTATATATTTCAACTTAGTCTTTTGGTCTAATATTAGTTGATTACTATTTGCATAGAGTGTTTTTCTTATTTTGGGGGAGGCATCACTGCCCTGGTGGGAGTAGGAAGCCTAGCCCTGCTCCTGGAGAGCTGCTGCTGGATGTGAACTGTCAACCCTGTGGGCCGCAGTCCTGTACACAACCATTGCGCCATCAGGACTCAACCCCGAGTATTTTTATTTCCTTTTTTTTGGGGGGGGGAGGCATCCCTGCCCTCTGGTGGTGGGAGTAAGAGGCCCAGCCTTGCTACTGGATTTGAACCTTCAAGCCAGTGGGCCGCAGTCCCACGCACAACCACTACACCACTGGGGCTCAGCCCCCGAGTACTTTTTTTTTTAATCATTTCCTTTTCAACATGTGTGTATATGTCTATTGTCTGACAGCATATAGATGGAAACCCTTAACCTTCTTTCGTCCAATATCTGCATTTTGAATGGAGAACTTAAGCCATTTAGATTTATATTGACACATTAAAGACTGGATATTTTAAAATCAAGAAGTTAAAAATCTAGCAACCTAATCAATGTGAAGGGGTGGGGAAGTAGTGGAGATCCAAAACCCATCTACAAGTTAAGACATTAAAGACCGGATAAACTCAGAATCCGTCTGCAATGTGTTAAGAAAGGATTTCTGGGGCTAAGCCCCGGTGGTGTAGTGGTTGAGTGCGGGACTTGGCCCACTGGCTTGGTGGTTCAAATCCAGCAGCAGCAAGGCTGGGTAGCTCCCATGACCACCAGAGGGTAGTGATGCCCCCCCCCCCCAAAAAAAAGGGATTTCTGCCACTTTGTATTCTTTTGCATACAACCTTTACATTTTTAGTCTCTCATTTTTGTGGTTTGAAACTATTTTGGTTCCTTTTTTTTTCACCTTTTTTTGTGGGGGGGCATCACTGCCCTCTGGTAGTCCTGGGTGCTACCCAGCCTTGCTCCTGGAGAGCTGACACTGGATTTGAATCGCCAAGCCCATGGATTTTTCTTTTTGGTATGGAGGGTGTTTAATATATACAGAGATGACAGGTTGGGTATTACAAAGCCAGAACAGTTTGAGAAGAGTGAAAAATAAGGTGTGAGGGTAATTTAGAGTGTTGAAAATGTAAGACTTGATTTGAATAAATCTATGTTCTTAATATATGTTAATATTTAATATTTATTTTATTAAATAGATATATTTAATTTTTAATAGATATATTTTAAGTCATTTTATTGGGGGCTCTTACAACTCATGACAATCCATACATAAATCCATTGTGTCGAGCACACTTTTACATTTGCTGCCATCATGATTCTCAAAGCAGTTGCTTTGCCCTTGAGTCTTTGATATCAGCTGGTGTTGAATTGGTAAAAAAGTTAAGAGTGAACAGAAGTATGTCTCGCCGCCCTCTCATGACGGCCTTTAGGTTGCTCATTGTTGTCCTCTCCTGAAGTTAAATCAGTTCTGTTTTCATGACTGCTCTCCCACTATTTTTCAACAGCGTTGCATTTAAGTTTTTATTTGCGATTCATATTTTAGTTACCTAGTGCTACTGTAATAGAAACCCCTTACGTTGGCGACTTTACCACGGGGAAAGTGACTTTGTCAGTATGGCTTAGAAATTCGAATTCAGGATGCTGACTGTAGAAGAAAATCGTCTTTCTCCTTTTTTTAAGCTGCTTGGGGAAGGTTCTTAACCTTGGCAGCATCATATAATCATTAGTCATGGTATGCTTGCAATATTAACACTTCATTTTTATGTTCATGCCTTTAAAAGAGTTCCCTAATTAGTTTATTTATTCAGAATATTAACGTTAAGGGAGGAGTATGAAGCAGTCAGTGAAGTTAAAAGGATGTTCTTGGTAGCAGTTGTACATTTGTACTTGATGTGATTGAAATATGAAATGATAAGTGTATTAATCCCTACTACTACTACCAGTAATATTAAAAGAGGATGCTCTGGTGCAAGGCTGGACACATCTCAGCTCCAGTTCTTACTATTACTTGGGCAACAGAGCTAGTTACTTAAACTCTGTGCTTCTTTTCTATATGTAAAGTGGGTGTAGTAATAGGATCTGCTTTATATGGTTGTTGTGAAGATTAGATCAGTTAACTCAGGGCAAACCCATGTACATAGAGTGCAACTGCTGTGACATTTTGGCAGCAGATTTCCAGGCCTGCCTTTGATTTCGAATTGCCAGCCTTTGATAGTTGTAGAACATTTAAACATTTGTGTCACTCAGGGCCTCCTAGTCCTCAGTAAACACTCAAAAAACAAAACAAAACTCACTCCCATTTCGTCAGTGCGGACTTGTAGGCACCCACCGGGAGGGGACTATGTGTGGGAGGAGAAAGCCCCATCTTTCTCCCCAGGAGCGACTTGGTGACCGCCAACTTTGTGGCTTGCAGCCCAAAGCCAATCCCTGCATCACCAGGGTTTCCAGAGTATAAATGTTAATCTTTTTACAGAGTATGTAGTAATTATTGTGATAAGTTTGGAATGCATTAGTATATCAGGAAGTTCCATGGAACTGATCCGGATTCATAGTGACCTTATATAGGGTTTCTGAGCCTGTAACTGTATATGGCAACAAACAGCTTCGCTTTTCTCCTGCTTGTGAGTTTGATCTGCCATGATCAGCCTCACAGTGAACCGTCCAGCATCTAACCCATAATACTCCCATGTTCCGGGGGGGATTGTCATCCTTGTTTGGGGCCATTTAATTGGCTATAACTCATAGACTACAACAGATGCACCACTATACTGTCATGTACCATCCTCAAAGTTGTTACTATGTTTGACCTGATTGTGGCAGTTACTTCTTCAATATAGCTTCTTTTTTCTCCCAACTATCTACTTAACAGACGTAATGTCCTTCTCCAGGGATTGATCTGCCCTGATAACATATCCAAAAAACACTAGAAAAAGTCCCACCATTCTCCTTTCTAAAGAGCATTCTGGTTGTACTTCTTCAAGAAAGATTTACTTATTCTTCTGGAAACTCACCACCACCAAAACAATATAAAGGAACCAGTTCTTTTTCAGTCTTCCTTAGTCATTCTTCAACATTTTTTTTAAACTTCAGCTAGTTTTATTGGCACTTAATCCACATATCACACAATTTAATAATTCATATCAAGAAGAGTTGTATAATCATTACCATAATTAACTTTAGAGCACTTTATTTTTCCCTCCCATGGTTAAATCACTTTTAAAATGAGTCGTGTAATCACCATCAGTTCTAGTGCTCCCTTTCATCTCCCACATACATTATTTGTTCCTCCTCCTTCCCCCTTCCTCTCCTATCATCCCTTGCATCAGTTCTTTTCTCTGTGCGTCTACTCTGCTTCACAAACGGGGAAACCCAACAGAAACCATAAAAAACAAGCAAAATACAGTGGTAAGGGTAGAATAATAAAAATACAAAGATAAAAATACAAATTTGAGTAAGGAAGAAGAGACCACCATGGATATTTAAAAGACCAGGGAAGAAATTTTTGTCAAGGAATTAACAAAATATCTGCATTGAGAAGAATTTCAGGTTGGGTCAAGAGGGCAGTCAACTGACCAAGTACCAACTTTGACCCAGTATAATCATGATTACGGTGATCCCTATCTGACCCTTGCCTATGGCTAGTGGCCATTTGTCAGAGGTTTAATCTGACTGGATACCCTGCAGATTTTTTTTGCCCCAGTGTCCTTCATAGCTGTGTTCAAATTGGGTGTTTGCAGTGTAGGCACTGTTGTTTTTCCCTTATCACATTTGAATTTTGTGATTATCGTCTGTGGAGCATGCAAGTTGGGGTGCTTCTTTCATGCGGACTTACTCGACTCCTTGCTTAGATAGCTGCTTGTTTGAATACAAGTCTTTTAGATTCCAGACACTATTCTGATTGATAGTCGGGCACCACCTGCTGTCTTCACCACCTTTTGCTGTAGCTCCCTTATGATCAATTTTGTTTCATGAAGGTGAGTATCAAGCACGGCCATCTTCAACTTTAACATGCAAGTGAGGTGACTGAAAAGTAACAGGTTATTCTCACTTTAAATAGGTCGTGTGTAACAGATTTACTCATTGCAATGTGTTATTTGATTTTCTTTGACAGTGTCCATTCTTTCTCTCTTTTTCATGATGTTATCTATTGATCGAGGAGCCCTGGTGACATAGTGACTTATGAGTTACATTGCTAACCACAAGGTCAGCAGTGTAATTTCACCATAGGATCAATGGGAGAAAGAGGAGGCTTTTTGTTCCTGTAAATATTTACAGCCTTGGAAACCCACAAGGACAGTTGTACTCAGTCTTGTAGGGTTGAGATAAGTCAAAATCATCTCGATGACCGTGAGTTTGTGTTTTTGTTTGTCTATTTGTCCAGTTGTGAAGATTTTCTTTTCTTTACATTGACTTGTAATCCACCTGAAGCCTGATTTTTTGTTCTTCGTTGGTGATTCAAGTCTTCTTACTTTTTAGCTATCAAGGTTGTGTCATCTGCATATCAAAGATTGTTAATGAGCTTCCTTTAATCTTAATACCCTGTACTTATTTACATTGTCCAATTTCTTGCGCTACTTACTCAGCATAGAGATTGAGTAAGTTTGGTGCATAGCTCCAACCCTGATACATCCCTTTCCTGATGTTAAGCCTTGTTCTGCTTGGATGATTGCTTCTTGGTCTATGCATAGGTTCTGCATGACTACTGTTAGGTGTTCTGAAATTCCCATTCTGTGTTACCCATAATTTGTTATGAGTCATTGTATAGTAAAAAACACACAAGCATCTCTCTGGTATAGTCTGCTTTCAGCCCAGAGTCATCTGATGTCAGCTATGATATTTCACTTTCTGTATTGTCTTCTGTATCCACCTTGGATTTCTGGTAGATCCCTGTTGATGTACTGCTTACAACTGTTTTTTAATTCAGCAAAATTTTACTTGTGATATTAATGATATTGCTTGATGATTTCTGTATTCTGTTGGGTCACCTTTCTTTGGAATGGGCACATAGAGAGTTCTTTCATTCCATTAGCAGGAAGCTAGCTGTCTTCAAAATTTTTTTGAATAGCCAAGTTAGTGCTTGCAGCACTCCATTGATTTCATTGAAACATCTTTCAATTGATACTCTGTCAATTCTTGGAGCCTTGCTATTTACTAAATGCCTTCAGTGCAGCTTGGATTTTTTCCCTTGAGTACAATTGATTGTTGATAATATGCTACCTCTTGAAGTGGTTCAGTGTTGACTACTACTTCTTGGCATAAGAACTCTGTATTCCTTCCATCTTCTTGGGGTGCTTTCTGGGTACAGGTATGAATCAGACCTTTTTTTACTGGGCTTTCTCTTTTATGTTTCTATTTTTGTGCTTTGCTGATTCAAGTTTATATAATTACTTTGCCAAAATTGGAGTTTTGTTTTTCTCTCAGAAGGGTTAAAGCTCCCTCAAACTTGCTGCCATTGAGTAGATACCAGGATATAGAGTAACCTACTACATCACCAGGGCAGGATCCTTAGAAGGGTCAGAGAGATAAATAATGTCTTCCGAAATATATAAACCTAGGGCTGAGCCCCGGTGGTGTAAGTGGTTGAGTGTGGAACTGCAGTCCGCGGACTCGGCGGTTCAAATCCAGCGGCGGCTCTCAGGAGTAGCACTGGGTAGTGCCCACGACCACCACAGGCAGTGATGCCCACAAAAAAAAAATAAATAAAAATATATAAACCTAGATGGGGAAGGTATATCAAGAAACAAGATGTTCACATTTTAATATTTTCATTTAATGAGAGTTCCTATGCATTTATGAGGAGCTATGGTGGAGCAGTGGGTGGATGAAGGAGGAGGAGGCTTTCTACTCTTGTTGTGAAGTTATCGTCTCCGAAACCCACAGGGCAGGTCCACTCTGCTTTTGTAGGGTCACTGTGAGTTAAAATGGACTTGATGGCAGTGAAGTTTAAAAAAAATGAATTTATAGCAGTAACCTTCCTTATATCAGAAATAGATTTCAAGCCATTTTGAATAGACCAGCAGCATTGAAATCACCATGAAGCTTTGTTAGAAATGTCGACTTGTAGGCCCAAACTCAGGTCTAGCAAATCAGATTCTTTTTCTTATGATTGGTCTAGGAGCAACATTTTTTTGAATAAATTTCTGTGAATCTTCTGTTGGACAGTCAAAAGTTTAGAAATGATCCATAAAGCGACACTCTTTGGGGATCAGGATAATAGATACTATTTGAAGCTTTAGCAATAGATGAAAGCCTAGAGTGAAATCATAGCCAAGGAACTAGCACATTTAAAGGTGGATGAAAGAACATAAGGCTTTCTAGGAACACAGAGCCCTCAGGAAGATCAGAGGCCCAGGAGAGATAAGGACATAAGAGAATGAACAACCTCCAAGGGATATTACTGCAAGATTAGTGGAGTCTTTCAGGGAGAGCCAGTTTTCAGAGACGGTTAGGAAGTGAAAAAAATAATTCCAGGAAGATGTTGAAGTTGTGAAAAAAAAAAAAAAAGATGGTGAAGTTGTGAAACAATTTTTTTTTTAATTGAATGGGAGGGTGGGGTTGGGGGAGATGGTGGGGAATGAGTTGATACCAAGGGCTCAAGTGAAAGGAAATGTTTTGAAAATCATGATGGCAACATATGTAAATGTGCTTGACACAATGGATGGATTTATGGATTGTGGTGAGAGCTATAAGAACCCCCAGTAAGATGATTTTTAACCCCCCCAAAAACTCCCTGCCAAAGATTATGACTCATCTAGGACAGGGTAGAACTGCCCCCTGTGAGTTACCCAAACCATGACTGTTTGGGGAGTAGAATGCCTCATCTTTCTTTTTTGGAATTGCTGGTGCTTTCAAGCTGTTGACTTTGGTTTAGCAGCCCAACTTGTAACCCTCTGTGGTACCAGGGTGCACTTAGTTTTTTTATCCATTATAAATAATGTATTTTTATACACTAAATAATTTTCTTTTACCGTGTGACAGCTCCTACAAATGTATTTTACTTAATTACAAAAGATAAATGAAAGCATAGGAAAAAGTATAAAAATATAAAATTTCTGATAAATTACTTGAGCCCAAAATATACAAAAAACTTTAAAACTATGGATTTCAAGTGACATATTCATAAATTGGAACAAATGTACTGTAGGAATGCAAGATGTTAATACTAGAAGAAACTGCAGATGGGAGCGAAGTTATGAGAACTCTGCATAATTTATGTGTAAACCGAAAACAAAAAAAATTAATTTCATTAGTATGTATCAGCAGTGAAATTTAAAGGTTATTTGAAAATCAGAAAACAGAATTTTAAATTACTCATAACCTGCCATTTTTGTTTTTGTTATTAAATAACAAAATGACATCAAAAGCATTAGCAACAAGAGGAAATAAAACTGGACTTCAGAAAACTTTGACACTTTTACTCAAGAAATGACACCTACAAAATTGGAGAAAATATTTGGAAATCATATACTAAAGACTTTAATACCTACGTTATGTATAAAGAACTTTTTTTTTTTTTGTATGAAGAACTGTTAAAAGCTCAACAGCAAGTCTGACAACCCCAATTTTAAAGTGGTCAAAGGACTTGAGTATATTTTTTCAAAGAAGTTATGCAAATGGCAAAAAAATGACTCAACATTATTAGTCACCTGATAAATCAACACCACGATAAGATACTATTTCATTTTCAGGAGGATGGCTTATTATTCAAAAGCAGAACAAGATGCCAGAAAACAACAAAACGGCAAGTATTGGCAAGGATGTGAAGATTGGAACCCTTGTGCTTTGCTGGTGGGAAAAAGTCCAGCTACTGTGGAAAATAGTTAAGGTGGTTCCTAAAGAATTAAACATAGAACCCCAACCTTCTGTGATGCTCACCTTCCCTGACATGATGGCTGAAGACAAAATGTGTGCATAAACAAATGTGGTGAAGAAAGCTGATGGTGCCTGGCTATCAGGATAGTGTCTGGGGTCTTGAAGGCTTGAAAATAATACAAGCCCTCTAGCTGAGAAGTAACAATGTCCACAAAGAAGAAACACACCACCTCATGTGCTCATGAGATGTGGATGGGATCAGGTATCAGGCATCAAAAACCGCAAACAAAAAATCATATCATCATGAATGAGGGGGAGGGCAGATTGAAGACCCAAAACCCATCTGTAGACAATTGGACATCCCCTTACAAAAGGGTCACAGGAAGAAACTAGTCAGTCAGTGCAGTACAGCACCGATGAAACATAAAACTTTCCTTTAGTTCTTTAATGCTTCTTCCCCCGCCCCTCCAACTATCATGAACTCAAGTCTACCTTAGAGATCCAGGTAGACCCCAGAACATATCCACTGGTACAGATAAGAGCTTGCATGCAACACAGGGAATCCAGGACAGCTCAACCCCTCAGGACCAATAATAATGAGAGTAGTGATACCGGGAGGGGAAGGGAAAGGGGGGAAAGGATAGAACCGATCACATTGATGGACATATATCCCTCTTCAAGGGGGACAGACAATAGAAAAGTGGCTGAAGAGAGACAGCAGTCAGTATCAGACATAACTATTTATAAATTATCTAGGGTTCATGAGGGAGAGAGGAGAGGACAAAAATGATCTGAAGCCAAAGAGCTCAAGTGGAAAGAGAATGTTTTGAAAATGATGATGGCAACATGTATAAATGTGCTTGTCACAATGGATCGATGTGTGGATTGTGATAAGAGCTGTATGAGCCCCCAATAAGATGATTTAAAAAAAGAAACAATTAACATAAGGCCTAGCAATTCCACTCTCAGATATATATGCAAAATAATTGAAAGAAGCAACTTAGAAACATACACACGTGCTCATTGGAGTGCTTCTTATAATAGCTCAACGCTGGAAATAATCAAGTGCCCATCAACACATGAGTGTATAAACAAAATGTGGTACATACAGAAAAATGGAGGTCTGATACATATTACAAAAGCTGTGTACAAAAACTGTGAAATCCCTATGTTTAGTGAAATAGCCAGATGCAAAGGGCAAATACATGGTCCCACTTCGTGAAGTCTCTGGAAACAGGCAAATTCATAATGACAAAAGAGTAGTAGTTGCCAGGAAATGGAGGTAGGGAGAGAGAAATGGGAAATTAAAAAGACAACACCCTAATCAGATAAGTAAAATTTTCATTATTAACGAGGAATCTTAAAAAAAAATACACAGACTTAAGTAGAAAAGAAGAAATAAACTCCAAAATATACTGTTTGTAAGAGAAAAATAAGATACAGAGTTTGGGATCTTACAGGCTTAAAGTTAAACAAGCGGCCATCTAGCAGGAAAGCAACAGAGCCCACATGGAAGAAGCACCCCAGCCCGTGTGCCCACGAGGTGTCGAAGGGACCAGGTGTCAGAAGATCCAGAGCAATCATATTGAGGTGAAGGAGGGAGTTTGGAGTGGAGAGCCAAAGCCCATCTGTAGACAATTGGACATCCCCTCACAGAAGGGTCACAAGGAAGGGACAAGTCCGCCAGGTGCAGCATAGCATCAATGAAACACAGCATTCCTCTGGTTTTTTAATGCTTCCTCCCCGGCCCCCATCACACCCCTACTGTCATGACCCCTGTTCTACCTTAGAAATCTGGCTACACTGAAGCAGGTACATGGGTACAGATAAGCGCTCTAAACCCAAATAATCCAGGATGGATAAGCCCCCCCAGGAACAGTACAGGGAGTAGCGATACCATGAAGGTAGGGGGGAGGGAGGGGGAACCGATTGCAGTGATAGACATGGAACACCCCACAGACAACAGAAACGTGGGTGAAGCGAAACAGCAGATGGTGTAAGATATGAAAATAATTTGTAATTGTATCAAGGAATTATGAGGATTGGAGGGAAAAAAGAACTGACACCAAGGACTCAAGTAAAAAGAACATTTTGAAAATGATGGCAATATATGCAGAAATATGATTGATATAAAGATTGTTGTAAGAACCCTCAATAAAATGGATTTAAAAAAATAAAATTTAAAGTTGTTCAGTCACTCAGTCTTATTTCTTCCATACATTGTGGTATTGTTGTATTTCATTAGCGATTATATGGTGGGCGGTACCCTTTTAGGCACTCGCTCATCTTCCGGTGGGGAGTGATAGGGAATGAATGATAGTGCTCCATGCTTTTTAGTGACTGAATAATATTCCAGAGTATGAATATACTACATTTTACTTATGAATTAGTTGTTGGGCATTATAGTATTCCTACTTTGTGGTATTATGAATAATGTAGCTATGAGCATAGTATGTACGTGGACACGTTTTAACTTCTCTCGGGTATATACCTAGTAGCGGAATTGCTGGTCCATATGGTAGTGTATTGTTTATCCTTTTGAGAAACTACCAGATTCTTTTACGAAAAAGGTGCACCATTTTACATTCCCAAGAGAAATATGTGAGGTTTCCAGGTATTCTACGTCCTTGTCAACTTTGGTCATAGTCATCTAGTGGTTGCGAGGATATTTTGTGGTTTTGATTTGCTTTTCCCTGGGGGCTGGTGATATTGAACATCTTTTCACGTGCTGGTTGTCCATTTGTATACTCATGCTTAAACAAGTAGTGCGAACCCTCTGTTTGTTTGCCAACTTACCCTCCCTTATGAGGGGTTTTAGAAATGCTGCTAGGCCAGTACATACCCCACACCCCCCTCGGGAGGAAGGCCAGTACCTCTTTTCAGTTTTTGTTTCACGGCTTATTTCACGGCGATCTTGACATGGACTGGTACCTTGCTTGCTTCCGTGCCTAGGCTGGTGTGTAGGGGTTAAGATTTACACGCTATCTCTTGGCAGGACCCTGTTCTGCTGAGGACTGTCTCTTCATTGACATGGTATCTGACACCTTACCATGTGTCACTCCCTTTCTCACCTCTCAAGCGTCAGCACCAAGCTTTCACTTGTGAAAAATCCCCTTTTTATCACCCTTGAGCTCGGTGATAGCAGCTCTCAGCTGCTCAGGCTCTGCATGCCCCTCCCTTTACTACCCCAGAGGACATCATCCAGCCCTAGCCAATGGCTTTGGGACTGATTTGTTGGGGTGGGGCTTCACTTTGTCTTTTGAGTGACGTTGAAGAAAAATTTGAACATCTATTCACAATTAAAAATTAGTGCTTTAAGGGCTGAGCCCCGGTGGTGTAAGTGGTTGAGTGTGGACTGCAGCCCGCAGACTTGGCGGTTCAAATCCAGCGGCGGCTCTCAGGAGCAGCACTGGGTAGCGTCCATGACCACCAGAGGCAGTGATGCTCCCTCCAAAAAAAAATTAGTACTTTATAAAAGGGAAAAATATGTAACTTAAATGTTCACTTCCTTGGCAATTTATTGCTAGTCTTCTAAAACTTCTTGCCTATTGTTTAAATTAACACTAATTTGATTGATAATTATTTGAATCTTAATGTGCTTAATGAACTGCTTCTGACTGAGACAATTAGAAAATGAATAGTAATTTTATTTATAAATAATATCAATCTCTCTTTTAGCTCTTCCGCCAAAGCCACCTAAGCCAATGACTTCAACAGTTACAAGTGGAATGAAGGATAGTTCTGCTGCTTCTCTTCAGGATGCAGAATGGTACTGGGGCGATATTTCAAGGTAACTAGAAGTCTATAAAAAATGGAATTTTTAATTGTCTCTGGGAATTAGTAGTTAAGATAAAAGTTTCAGTGCCCCATTTGTTGTTCACAGATGCCATGAAGTTAGCCTCTGACTCATGATGGCTTCATTGCACAGTGGAACAAAATGCTGCCATCAGCGTGGTTTATCAGGTGTTCATTGGGAGCTTTTCAGAAGTAAATTACCAGACCTTTATTCCTAGTTCATTTTAACCTGGAAAATACCAAAGCTTGTTTCTCGTAGCAAAATAACAACCCTCCATTAACAGTTCCACAAAAGAAATGGAGAAGACCATTAAATTCTGAGGGCAATTATTTTAAGTTCTGTGATATCAGCCCTCAGCTGCTCAGGCCTGCACACCCCTCCTTTTATTACCACACTGTATGTATGCATCATCCAACCCCAGGTAGTGGCTTTGGGACAGACATGTGTGCTGGGGAGGGGCTTCCCTTTGTTGTTGTTTTTTTTTTTTTTTTGTACTATATTTTTAACACTGTATGTAAGACAGATTTCTGAATAAGTGGAACTTTTTTTTTTAAGTGGAACTTTAAAAAGACAATCAGTTACACATTCAGGACCACTACATGGGTATTAGAATAAAAGATACTTATAAGCACTTTTTCTCATTTTTCTTTTTCTAAAACAATGATTACCAAATTTTTGCATGTATTAAATCAACTGTGGGTGGGGCCTACTAACCTGGATTTTAGAAAACTCTGTTGGTGGTTTTGATGTATATTATACGCAGGTGACACTTTGAGAAGTAGGGCTCGGGGCATATTTACTGGTTAAGCAAAATATGAAAGGTGAAAAGTGGAAACCTGCCTGAGAAGGAAGTACTAAGTGCTTTATCCCAATAGAGAGTGATGGAAAGTGGCAAGTCTGTACTTTGTCCAAGATGGAAAACCTGTGGGATCCAGGAAAACAAGGGAGGCGTGTTGTGTTCTGACACTCATAGGTTTCAGTATATTAGAATTGATCAGAAACTTATCAGAGAATACAGGAATGTTCTATATTTCAGGGAGCTCTGGTGATGTGGTGGTTACACGTTGGGCTGCAAGGACAACAGTTTGAAACTGAGAGCTGCTACTTGGGGGAGAGATGGGGCTTTCTACTCCTAAAAAGAGGTGCAGTCTCAAACCCACAGAGGAAATGTGTCCTGTCCTATAGGTCACTGTGGGTTGGTATAGACTCAGTGGCAGTTAGAGTACATTGAAGTCCCATTAACATTCACACACACACACACACACACACACACACACACACACACACACACACATATTTTTGTGGCGTCACTGCCCTGGTGGGAGTAGGAGGCCCAGCCTTCTTCCTGGAGAGCTGCTGCTGGAGTTGAACTGTCAGCCCTGTGGGCTGCAGTCTCACACACACAACCACTACCCCACCAGGGCTCAGCCCAACATTCATATTTTAAGATTCTATGGTTCTGTAATCCAAGGATATTTTATGTCCTTCTGGTGCCTTTGCGTGTTCTAATTCTAAAACAATTTTCGAGAATAAATCTGCTATCAGTATAAATTCAGATTGAAGACTATTCTATTGAAAAGTTGTGAACTTATTATTTTTGACTCTCTGATCAGGCACAGCTGCCAATGTTTCTTAAATATAGCCATCTTGCTAAACAGCTGTTGGTTTTTCATGAAACTGCAAGTTCAGACCTGCCTATGGCAGCCCTGAAGACTCATTGGAAACACTATCCCCCACAGGCAATTGGAATCTGGAAGAGTTTAAAAAACAAATAACCCTTCCTAAGGTTGTATAACATGAAAAATCAAAGCAGAGCATATCTAGTGGGAGGGATGAGACGACCCACCTCCCAACCAGCTTTAGTAATAACAGATGCTGAGAATAATGCTTTTATAGTTTAATTTTCCAATAATTCTGTTATTCAGAGAGGAAGTAAATGACAAGTTGCGAGACATGCCAGATGGTACCTTCTTGGTTCGAGATGCCTCAACAAAAATGCAGGGAGATTATACTTTGACATTGAGGTGAGTGCTTTTCAGCCTCTTAGCCTTATTTTAATATATATATATATATATATATACATATGTATTACTGTGTTTTATTTAAACTTTTATTCAGACATATATACATTGCTGTGTACCTTTTAGTTGTTTTTGCTCGTTTTTCCTATCTGTGCATTGAGTAGTTATACATACAATTGGCTATGTGCACAGGTTTTGCCTCCATACCCAACCATGGATTGAAAATATTTGGGGTGAGGGAAGCAATTGAATGATGAAAGTAGCCCTTCAAAAACTAATAGGAAGTGTAAAATGCGACTTATATTATATTTACATTATACATTATATTATATTATACATTATATCCGATGTTTACATTATATTAGATGTTATGAGTTATTTAGAGATGATTTGCTTTAGTAGGAGAATGTGCGTAGGTTATATGCAAATGTTATGCCATTCTCTGTGGGGGTTGCAATACACAGGGGTCCTGCAACCAATCCTCCATGGATAGCAAGGGATGAGTAGATAAAAATAGCAGCTGTTCGTGTTTTTATGTAATCATAAATTGAAAAAGTTAAACCACGCATTGCAAGGAAGTCAAAAGTATACTGCCCACCTTAGGAAGAAAGTAGCAATTGTGGGCACGATTTCCCAATGTTTCCAACTCTCAGCAGCCCTGTGCATAAGAAAACATTGCCCAGGATTGTGCCTTCCTCACAACCCTTACTATGCTTGCCCCCATTGTTCAGCCACGGCGTCCGTCTATTCACGGAGAGCTTTAGTCCTTTTCATTGACTTCCTGCTTTACCAAGCACGTCGTCTTTCCTCAGGACCAGGTCCATCCTGATAACATGTCCATGATAGGTGAGAGGAGGTCTCACCGTCCTTGCTTGGAGGGAGCATGCTGGTTGAATCTCTTCTTCCTAGACGGTTTTGTTGGTTCTTCTGGCAGACTCTAGTGTACTTAATATTTCCCACCAACACCAGCATTCAGAGGCATCAGTTCCTCTTCAGTCTACCTTATTCATTGTCCCATGTGCACATGCATTTACTTAATAAATCATTACCGATAACACCATGACCGAGTCGAGTGCACATTTAAAGGTGCTTAAGGTAACATATCTTTGCTTTTTAACATTTTACAGAGGTCTTGTGCCGCAGAATTGTCCAGTGTGTAAATACGTCATTTGATTTCTCGGGTGCTGCCGCTGGGTATATTGAGTATGGATTCAAGTAGAATGAAATCCTTCATAACCTCAATCTTTCTGCAAGTATCATAATGTTGCTTACTTGCCTAGTTGTGAAGATTTTTGTTTCACCTGTGGTAAAGTAGAATCCATACCTGAAGCCTGTAGCTTTTTATTGTCCTCAGTAAATGCTTGCTTTCAGCAATCAAGGTGCCATCTGTGTATTTCCAGTTGTTAATGAGCACCATTTCTGGTGCTGTGTTGTTCTGCATGTATTCCAACTTCTCAGTGTATTTGCTTCAGCATACTGATTACATAGGTATGGCGAAAGGTATAACCCCAGCATACACCTTTCTCCATTTAAACCATGCAGTATCTCCTTGTTGTGTATGAATGCCTGTTTCTCGGTCTATATAGGTTCTGCAGGACCACAATGAGCTCTTCCAGAACTCCCATTTTTGCAACACAGCTGACTGCCTTGAGCTAGTAAGACACTGGCGTACGTTTCTCTGGTGTCCTCTGCTTTTAGCCAAGAGCCGCCTCCCCTCCATTTGTGTCACATGCTCCTAGGTCCAGCTTGAATCTGGCAGCTCACTGCTAGCATGCAATGGTTTCTTGAATGATCTTCAGCAGAATTGGACTGAATGACATTGATTGATATTTTCTGTATTCTGTTGGCTCACCTTTGTTTTAGAATGCGCCCAACTATGGATAGCTGCCAGTTATTTGGCCAGATAGCTATCTTTCAAATTTCTGGGCATAGATGAGCCTATCTAGTATTCATCAGCTTGCAGAAACATTGCGGTTGGTGTTTTGTCAATTCCTGGACCCTTGCTTTTCACCAACGCCTTCAGGACAGCATGGACTTCCTCCTTTAACTCCGTCAGTTCTTCATCATCTGATGTTCTCTCTTAAATGTGTGCACATGAGACATTTCTTTTTAGCACAATGGCTCGTCCACATTCTTTTTATGCGTACTGAATAATTCAATATTTTGTCCATAAAATCCTTCAGTATTTCAACGTGGGGCTTGAATTTTTTTTCTACAGATCTCTTCACTTGGAAATGCTGAGCAGGTCTGTCTTTTCCTGCTCCAGGCTTTTGTACATCTGATCACAGTATTTGTCTTCCTAAGGTGCCCTTTGAAAATGTCTGTGTAATTCTTTCTTATTTAGCTCTTTTACTTCACCGTCTCTTCCGTTTGCTTTAGCTATTCTACATTCAAGAACAAGCGTGAGACTCTTCTTCTGGCATCCTTTTCATTATTTTCTTTCTTTTCCAACTTTCAAAAAAAAACACTGTATTGACCGAGGTCACCGGACAGTTTTACAGGACAACAGATATAAAAGTCCAAGACGCTGGAGTATATAATGCGACAGGTTAATACTCCTCACCCTCAACCTCTCCATCTGCACTATCTGCTCCCACCTCCTCACAGTCCTTCTCAAGGGCCTCGGAGAACTCTCCTTCCTCCATCCCCTCACCCACGGACCAGCGATCAAAGACATGCTGGCATACATCAGGTCAGACTTGTCCTGGTGAGCCCAGGTCTCAGCAGTGGCTGTGGTGTTGCTCAGCATGCACCTTGGCCAGTTCTCCACTAAGGACCACAGTGGGAGACTGGTAATTAACACCAACCATGAAGTCAGTGGGACACCAATCCACAGATTGGATTTGTACTTGTTCTTGATGGTGGCAATGGCAGCATTGACATCTTCGGGAACCACGTCACCACGGTACAACAGGCAGCAAGCCATGCATTTTCTGTGGCAGGAGTCACAGTTCACCATCTGGTTTGCTGGATCAAAGCAGGCACTGGTGATCTCTGCTACAGTAAGCTTGTTCACGATAAACTTTCTCAGCAGAGGTGACGGGCGTATGTGGCCAGAGGGAAGTGGATGGGGGGGTGGGGGTAGGGCACCAAGTTGGTCTGGAATTCTGTCAGATCTACATTCAGGACACCATCAAATCAGAGAAGCAGTGATGGAGGACTTGATCTGGCTAATCAGGCAGCTAAGGTTGGTATCGGTTGGACGCTCGATATCTAGGTTCCTGAGACAGATGTCATAGATGGCCTCCTTGTCTACCTTGAAGGCACAATCTGAGTGCTCCAGGGTGGTGAGGATGGCGTTGTAGGGCTCAACTACAGCTGTGGACACCTGGGGGGTGGGGTAGATGGAGAACTCAGCTTGGACTTCTTGCCATTGTCAACTGAGAGGCACTCCATCAGCAGGGATGTGAACCCAGACCTGGCACCTCCAATGAAGCTGTGGAAAACCAAGAAGCCCTGGAGACCTGTGCACTGGTCAGCCAGCTTGTGGATTCTGTGCAGGACAAGGTCGATGATCTCCTTGCCGATGGTGTAGTGCCCACGGGCATAGTTGTTGGCAACATCCTCCTTGCTGAGCTGCTCAGGGTGGAAGGTACCAGGTGCCAGTGGTAGGTGCCAGTGCGAACTACATCAACGACTGGGGGCTCCAGGTCTACAAACACTGACCTGGGCACGTGCTTGCCAGTGCCTGTCTCACTGAAGGTGTTGAAGGAGCCATCCCCTCCCCCAATGATCTTGTCACTGGGCATCTGAACATCGGACAGGATGCCGTGTTCCAGAGAGTAAAGCTCCCAGCAGGCCTTGCCAATGTGGACAGTGGCCTGGCCAATGTGGTTGGAGATGCACTCATTCATGTTGGGGCTAGAAGAGTGCCATGGGGCAAGAGAAGAAAAGACGGCAACAGGAACCTTTTGACAGACTACCAAGGCGTCTGGGGGAGAAGTCTCTTCTCTATCTTTTTAATGGCTTATTTTTTCTTCATATACCATGTTCTTGAACCATCTTACCATCTGATTTTCATTCATTAGTGTTCAGTGAGTAAAATGTTAGATAGATGATCTGTAAATTTGGGTAGGAAAGACTCAAGGTTATTCTTTGGCTCTTAATTTTCTTCAGCTTCAGTTTGAACTCACTTATGAGCAATTGAGGGCCTGTCCTACAGTCCCCTGACCTTATTCTGACTGGTGAAAACTGAGCTTCCCCATCATCTCTTTCCACAGAAGTAATTAATTTTGATTCTTATGTCCATAACTGTTATTTAAATCACTCCTGTATTATGTAATTATGCTGAACTATTCATCACCTCTCTTCCCACTGAGAATTAATACACATCTGTGTGTGCATGTAAAATGGGAGGGGGGAGTTTTTTCTCTCCTCTGTACTTATAATTTCTTTCTTTTTTTTTTTTTTTTTTTTGTGGGCATCACTGCCTCTGGTGGTCATGGGCGCTACCCAGCTGCCGCTGGATTTGAACTGCCAAGCCTGCGGGCTGCAGTTCCGCACTCAACCACTTACGCCACCGGGGCTCAGCCCTTACATTAGCTAACTTCTTTTTTTTTTTTTGGGGGGGGGGGCATCACTGCTCTCTGGCGGTGGGAGTAGAAGGCCCAGCCCCACTGCTGGAATTGAACCTCCGTCCCAGTGGGCCGCAGTCCCGCGCACAACCACTACACCACCGGGGCTCAGCCCCTGTACTTATAATTTCAACTCTGTTCTGTTTACCACTTTTTCCACTCATTGGTGTATAGTTGGGTATTGAAGAACAAATTTCATCATTTTTCCCTGACTTACATTTGGTTTTTTCTTTCTTCGAATTTGCCCAAGGTTGTTAATGACCCATTGAGAAATAACCCTCCAATCTCCACCCTCTTTGGCCCTATTATTTTATACAGACTCCATATATAAAGTTTAGCATTATTTTGGGTGATTAGGATATGTAAAATATAGAGCAATTCTCAGTTTGTATCATGTTTTCCAATTGGGCATATTTGAATTAGTGGTAGAAGTGATAGATGTATTAGATTTTATGTTTGAAAAAATGACTTACTTGCTGAGCCCTCATGGTACAGTGTTTGTGTGCGGGACTTCAGCCCACAGGGTTGATGGTTCAAATCCAGCAGCAGCTCTCCAGGAGCAAGGCTGGACTTCTTACTCCCAACAGGGCAGTGATGTGGAAAAAAAAAAAAAAGAAATGACTTACTTATAAGGTTAAGTAATTTAAAAAAGTAAAAAAAAAAAAGGTTAAGTAAAAATTTCATCAGATATATTCACATTTAATTTTTTGACACTTAAACTGGTTTATTTACAATAAAGTCTTGTGCTTTCTAGAGGACAGAATGTCTTCTAAAAAAAAAATGGAAGCATCAGCAACAACTACCAATTCTGTTGTAATAAGTAAACACTTTGATGCAATTTCTCGGTAATTTCTAACAACAACCTAGTAGTAGTATATAGTAGGGATTATTACCATCCATTTTATAGATAAAGCCACTGAGGCCAATTGTGGTTAATGAACTTGCCTGAAGACACCTAGCTAATAAGTGACAAGAGAGGTTGGACTTCTGAATTTTTTAGCTCTTTGTTGCCTTTCTAGTCTAATATTTCTAAAAAGAATATATACATTTATTAAAAGAATATATATAATTATGTACATTGTCCTAGACATTTCGAGAACCACTATTACTCTTTTTTTTTTTTTTTTGAGTATGGCTAGAAGTCCTTATTGATCGCAATGGTGAGACAAGGGGGTATGAAGCTTCCGCTCCGGAGGTTCCATTCAGAACCTGAGTGGCAGCCTCGGAAAGCCCACTATTACTCTTTGACAGAGATGTTAAGAAGTCAATACCTTAGCACAACTCGAGTTGTGCTGAGAAATAGCCAATGTAAAACAAAACTTTTTTTCTACTCCACTCTAGATTTGATCTTCTCCACTATACAGTGGCTGATACATCAATGACTTTTCTTACCTTACCTAACCTCTTAGCAGCATTAGTCATAGTCTCTTACTCCTAGAAATAGTTTGTCTTGGCTTTTGTGATATCACACTCTCTTAACTCACACCATTATTTTGCCCAAGAGAAATATTAAATAACTATGGGCCCAGACTTGGGCCCCCTTCTCTATTCTGTGTACACTTACAAGGTGAGCCTATTTTTTCTGTGGGCTTTTTTTTTTCCCCCTGGCTCTCAGATTTTACTGCAATTAAAAATTTAGTGATATTTAATAGCATTTTATTTCATTTTACTTTTAGTCAGGTAAATATCTCAATTATGACTATTTAACTCTAAAACCAGAAATGCAAGTCATATGTAGTGTCACTTTCTATTTTTTTTTTAAATACTTTTATTAGGGTCTCTAACATCTTGAATCACAATCCATACATCACTTCAGTGTGTCAAGTGCATTTGCACATAGGCTGCCATCATCATTTTCAAAGCATTCTCTTCCCACTTGAGCCCCTGATACCAGCTCCCCATTTCTTTTCCCTGTCCCCCCCCCAACCCTCCCTCGTGAACCCCTGACAAGTTAAAGATTATTTTTTCCATGTCTTACATGGTCCTCTGTCTCCCCTCACCCACTTTTCCATTATTCGCCCCTCTGAGGGAGGAGGCTCTAGACTGATCCTTGTCCTGGGGCTTTAAGAAACAATTGTGTGATGGGAATTCATAAAGCTCATTTCCAGCTCTGATCTCTAGAGCTTCAGGTGTGTTTCTCAAGCTGCCTGCTCGCACGGCCACGTCAATCACTAAGAAATGTTCTGATTCTAACAAGGTTCAAGCAACGTTTCTAGTCCAACTTCTCCCACCCAAATTGCTTGTCTGATGGTCTTCCCATTTCTCAGAAATAGCATCACTCATATTGTTTCACCGTTCCAGCCCAAACTGCCCATTTTGCATCGCTTGCCCTGGCCCTCACAGCTCGTCCGCCAGCAGCGAGCGCTGCCAGCTCTAACCACACATCTGTGCCTGGAATGTCTCCCTTTCTGCTGTCCAAATGTAGGCCGCCTTGCCTGATCTTTTGCAGATGCCTCCAGTGGGCATTTCCCCGTTCCTGACCTTGTCCACTCCCACGGACTATTTCATGTGCAGCAACCAGAGGGACCGTTTTAAGATCTCAATCTTGTTACTCCATTGCTGAAAGTCCTTTAAGAGTTCTTTTAGTCTAATTTAACTGATCTGGTTCTACCCTGCCCAATGAAGGCAGAATTGGCTCAATGGCAGTGGTCAGGTTACTTGTCCTTGCTTCTATCTACGTTTTTTGGACCATCCTTTTTTTTTTGGGGGGGGGGGGGCGCATCACTGCTCTCCGGTGGTGGGAGTAGGAGGCCCAGCCCCACTGCTGGAATGGAACCTCTGTCCCAGTGGGCCGCAGTCCCGTGCACAACCACTACGCCACCGGGGCTCTGCCCCACTCTCTTATCTTTTTGTTGTTGTTGTTGTTAAATCATTTTATAGGGGCTCATCCGACTCTTCTCCCGATCAATACATACAGTGATCGTATGCAGACTACATTTGCACATTTGTTGCCATCATCATTCTTGAAGCATTCTCCTTCTACTTAGGTTCCCAGTATCAGCTCCCCGTATTTCCCCTCTCTTCCCTCTCCCCCATGAACCCTTAATAATCTACAAATTATCATTGTTTTGTCATATTGTGCACTGTCTGATATGTCCCTTCACCAACTTCTCTATTGTCCGTACCCCAGGGAGAAGGTTCCCCCACTCTCTCTTATCTTACTTACTATGTTCAATTCTTTTGATTCCTCAAACATGAAGCTTATTCTTGTTGTACAGGCTTTGGACTAGCTGTTCAATTCAGTGAAATGTTTTTCTTTTATTTGTGCCTCTTTTTTCTTTGTCACTACATCTGCATAAATGCCACCTTTTCAAGTCTTCTTTAATCATCATTCATTGCACAGTAGTCATCCGAGGACATCTGTTGCCACCATTTAATGGTCTGCCTAACACTGCTCACTTTCTATTCTTTGGCCCCCCAGCCCCTGTCTCCACCAGACTAGAATTAGGTTTCAGGAGGGTGGGGATTGTTTGGTCATTGCTAGATTAGTGCTTGGCATATTCAAAACCCCATTGTCTTTAGAGCCCTTCTAACGCACAGCGACCCTATAGGACAAAAGATAGTCATTCCAAAGGATTTCCAAGGCTATAGTTTTTTTAAAAAATCATTTTGGGGGGCTCATACAACTCAAAACATTTGCTTTCTACTTAAGCCCTTTTGTATCAGTTCTTCATTTTTCCTGAGGGAATCATCTGCCCTAGATTCCCTATGTTTCCAGCTCCTGTCTGTACCAGTGTACAGCATCTGGTCTAGCTGGGTTTGTGAGGTAGAACTGGGATCGTGATAGTGGTGGGGAGGAAGCATTGAACAGCTGGAGGAAAGTTGTATGTTTCATCTTGCTACAATGCACCCTGGCTGGCTCATCTCCTGCCTGTGACCCTTCTGTAAGGGGATGTTCATTTACCTGCAGATGTGCTTTGGGTCCCCAATCTGTACTCTTCCTCATTTATAATGATAAATTTTTTAGTTCTTTGATGCCAGATACCTGATCCCTTCTATACCAAGGCTATAATTTTTATGGAAGCAGACCACCATAAATTTCTCCCATGGAGCATCTGGTGGGTTTATACTACTGACTTTTCAGTTAGCAAGTGAGGGCTTACCCGTAATAACCACTTAGGACTCCTATTTGGCATATAACAGATGCCTAATTAATATTTCTACCACTTTTCTTCAGTTTGTTATTCTTTGGAACCTTGTGTGTCCTGTAATCCTAGAAGCTATGTCACTCATATTTCAAATGCCAGCAAGGTCACACAAAGTGAAGAGTTTTCAGCAGAGCTTCCAGACTACAAAGAGGAAATGAACCGTCCACTTCTGAGGAATTAGCCAGAGGACCTTATCGACAGGACATGGTCCGATACTGAAGATCTAATGAACAGAAGCAGAACATTGTCAGAGATAGTGACAGAAGCTGAGCCTAGCCCCTCAAGTCGGAAGGCACTCAAAATATGACTGAGCAAGAGCTGCCTTCTCAAAGTGGAGTTGACCCTAAAGACCTTCATTGCCTGTTGTGGCACAACTTAAAATGAGAAGAAACAGCTACAAATATCAATTAATAATTGAAATTGGAATGTATGAAGTATGACTAGGAAAATTGGAAGTCGCTAGAAATTAAATAGAACACATAAAGATTGATATTCTAGGCCTTAGTGAGCCGAAGTGGACTTGTATTGGCCAATCTGAATCAGAAACTCACATGATTTATTATGATGGGAATGACAGATTCAAGAGGAATGGCATTGTATTCATTGTCAAAACAAGCATCTCAAGGTTTGTTTTGAAGTACACTGTTGTATGTGGTGGGATAATACTTATGTGCATTCAAAGTAATCCAGTTAAGACAACTATTCTTAAAATGTATGTACCAACCACAAAAGCTAGTGATGAAGAAACTAAAGAAATTATACTAACGTTTTCAGTCTAAAATTGATCAAACATGCAACCAGTGTATCAATAAATTATTAGTGGTTGGAATGCAAAAGCTGGAAACAAGGTAAGGAACAGTAGTTGGAAAATATGGTCTTGGTAATAGAAACGGATCTGGAGATCAGATGATAGAATTTTGCAACACCAATAATTTCTTCATTCCAAATACTATTTTTCAGCAGCACAAAAAAGGTGACTATACATGTGAACTTCTCCAGATATCAATTGACTAAAATATGGGAGAAGGGTCAATAGAGAAGCTGAAACACCAGCTAGCTAAAACCTGGCCACAAGTCAGTGTATGTTGAGCAAATAATCAGAGAAGCTGAATTATATGAAGAATGTAGTATCAGGATTGAAAGAAGGTTGATTTACAACCTGAGATATCATGATGGCACACCCTTGCTTGCTGAATGTGAGGACTTGAATTGTTTGCTGATGAAAATCAAGGATTGCGGGCTGCGCCCCGGTGGCGCAGTGGTTGTGCGTGGGACTGCGGCCCCCTGGGCTGGCAGTTCGAATCCAGCAGCAGTTCTCCAGGAGCAAGGCTGGGCCACCCACTCCCAGCAGAGAGCAGTGATGCCCCAAAACAAACAAACAAACAAACTAGAAAATCAAGGATTGCAGTCATCACTATGGATTATAACTCAAGGTAAAGAAGACCAGAATCTTCACAGTTGAACCAGTACATAACATTGTGACACACAAAGAAAAGATTGAAATCATCAAGGAATTTGTCTTGTTTGGACCCACTCAGCAGCCAAAAGATTACCTGATGTAGTGCATTGGGTGAATCGGTGGCACAAGGTTTTTTTCTAAATGGTTGCAAAGCACGGATGTTACTTTGAGCACTAAGGTGTACCTGACTCAAATCATGATCCAGATGCCACATAGCCATGTGGAAATTGGGCATTCAATAGAAGAATTGATGCATTTGAATTATGGTTTTGGGAAAGAACCTTGAAAGTGCCATGGACCTGTCGTGGACCTGCCAGATGTGTTTTGAAAGAATATAGCCTGTCATGAGCGGCCAGGTTGGTGAGACTTTGTGTCACCTGCTCTGGACATGCTCTCAACAGAGAAGGGTCCCTGGAGAAGGACATGATCATGTTTGTTAAAGGGAAGGCTCTTCAGGAGATAAATGGACACAGTGGCAACAATCACGGGCCCACAGGCTCGGAGGCTCGGACAGGGAGTGCTGTGCCCTCTTGTGCATAGGGTCACAGTGACTTTAAACCAACTCAACAGCACCCCACCACAAGAAGTACTTATTAGATCAGTGACTATTCTCACTCACGTGGAAAATGAGTTTGCTTCCATATCAAAGTAGCATTTTGCAGTGCATATGTGCCTAATTGCTACTGTTTAAAAGCAACAATTTTGGTATCATGGGGATAAGACCTTAATAAGAGCTTTCAAAAGTTATGTGACTTATGTGAAGTTGCAATGCCGTAATAGAAACTTAGCTCAGAACTTTAGACCTAGAAGGAATATTAAATGTTACCAGGTTCAATTAGATTTCTCCAGGGGTAGAAAGCTTTGTATAGCATTTCCAGAGAAGGCCATTCTGCTTACATTGATCTTTCATGTATATAATTAGCCTTTAAAATTTTATTTACTTATTTATTAATGATTTTATTGGGAGCTCATACAACTCATCCCAATGCATACGTGCCTTTTTAGTTTTTATTTATTTTTTATTTATTTCTTGGGGGGGCATCACTGCCCTCAGGTGGGGAGAGTTGGAGGCCCAGCCTTTGCTCCTTGGAGCTGGAATCGAACCTCCATCCCAGTGGGCTGCAGTCCTGCGCACAACCACTATGCCACTGGGGCTCAGCCTGCCTTTCTTATTATTTTTGAGCCAGTTTTTGTTGTTGGGCAGCTGTAAAGTTTAAGGTAATTGCACTGTAGCAGGACTGGGAGTTAGGAGTCTTGGTTGCGTAGTGGTTACAAGGTGGTGTGCTTACAGCAAGGTCAACAGTTTAGGACCAGTGGTGAGAGTGGTGATACCAGGAGGGTGGTAAGAAGGTGGAGTAAAAAGGGGAAACCGAAGGGCTGAGCCCCGGTGGCGTAGTGGTTGTGCGCAGGACTGCGGCCCACTGGGATGAAGGTTCGATTCCAGCTCCACGGAGCAAAGGCTGGGCCTCCTACTCCCACCACCTGAGGGCAGTGATGCCAAAAATTTAAAAAAAAAAAAGGGGAAACCGATTAAAAGGATTTACATATAACTTTCTCCCTGGGGTACAGACAACAGGAAAGTGGGAAAAGGGAGACATCGGACAGTGAACGATATGATAAAATAATGATAATTTGTAAATTATCAAGGGCCCATGAGGGAGAAGGGAGCGGGGAGGGAGTGGAAAAAGGGGGAGCCTAATACCAAGGACTTAAGTAGAAAGAAAATGTTTTGAGAAGGATGATGGCAACAAATGCACAAATGTGCTTTGCATACAATGGATGGATGTACAGATTGTGATACGAATTGTATGAGCCCCCAATAATACACACACATATATAATGAAAATAATAAAACTGAAAAAAAAAAAGTCTACTCAGCAAGGAGAGCACTAGGAATATGGAAATGAGTGACATGCTTTCACCTTCAAGGAATTCATAATGTAAGGGTAAAATCAGACACACATATACTATACCTTATTATACTAGAAATGTAAAGAAATGAGAACACAGAAGCAAGGATGATTTAAAGTCTGCATGTATCTAACACAGGGTCTGGGATGTCAGGTACGTCGTGACATTTGAAGGGAGGAAAGGGAGATACATGAGAGAAAGATACAGAGGAAGTTTCTCGAAGGAAAGGACAGTTGAGTGGGTTTTAAAGGATTTTGCTAGACAGAAAAATGCTAGTCTCAATTAAATTGAATAAATACTTAGTGCAGTGCTAGTCACTACTGGGGATCCCGCAATGACTTGCAACTTTTGTCTCAGGGAACACAGAGGCTTGTGAGGCAAGGAGGAAAACCAACAAACTGTTTAGCCTTAAAATGAGAAGGTCAAACAAGATTTTGAGACTCAATGGACGGAAATGCTATCTTGTTGAGGGGATGGAGAAAGCTATTCTTCATTGCATCTGAGAAAGATAGGTTCAAACACGAAGAACTGGAGACGGGCTGGTGTGTTCCAATGTTGTAGGTAGGGAGGAATCACGTGATCAGAGTATTCTTGGGTAGGAAAACTAAAAGAGGATGTTGTTGTTGCTATTGTCATTGATTTGGTTCGTACTCACAGGGACCCTTGTACAGCAGAATGGAGCAATGCTGGCCCTGCTCCCTGCTCACGAGCGTGGAGAGCTGCCGTGTCACGCTGTTTGCTGAGACTTTTCTTCTTGCCCACTGACCATCGACTTTATGTAGCATGATGTCCTCCGCCAGGGACAGGCCCTCCTGAGAATATGTCCAAAGTGTATGAGACTGAGTCTCACAAACCTTGCTACTAAGGAGCTTCCAAGACAGATTAGTTGGTTTTCCTGGCATTCCATGGATATGGTCAGCCAGCACCATAGTTCAAGTACACCAATTCTCCTTTCACCTCCCTTATTTATTGTTCTGGCATGCACATGCAATATGAGATTATCCATAGTGCTGTGGCCTTGGTCAGGTCCTCCTTTGATATGTTCTCAAAATGATATCTTTACTTTTTAACATTTTGGGGTGGGGGCATCACTGCCCTCTGGCGGTCGTGGGAGCTACCCAGTGCTGCTCCTGAAGCCGCCGCTGGGTTTGAACCACCAACCCTGTTGGCCCCAGTCCCGCACTCAACCACTTACGCCACCGGGGTTCAGCCCTGCTTTTAACATTTTAAAGCAGTCTTTTGCAGATTTCTAATATGGAATATGTTGTTTGAGGCCTTGTCTGATATTTCAATGGGTCTTGATTACCTATGCAAATAAAAGATAAATACTATTATGAGTTGAGAGATAATGGTAATCCAGAATAGAATTTATTCATTCAGTCGTTTGTTTTATTGACTACTGCTTATAATATATTAGGGAATGTTTTAGGTAAAGGAAATAAAGATGTATGAGATAGACATAGTCTCTGTTTTATAGTTACTATTTTGAGAGGGAAGGGAAGTAGAGAGCAACAAAGCAAACAATGAAAAGGGAGATAAAAATGCCATAAAGAAAATATATAGGACCACCAGAAGGCAGTGATGCCCAAAACAAAACCCCCCCCCCAAAAAAAGAAAATATATAGGTAGTATGATAGATACTATATTTACACTATAATAAGTTGAATGTGGTAATAAAGGATAGCTTTTCTGAGGAGATGACCTATTAGATCTGAAAGATTGGTAGGAACCAGCCAGATAACATCCCAGAAGATGCAAGAGAAAATGCAAAAATAGAGTTGGGAAGGGTTTGATAGCTATCTTCAGTACAAAGACCCTTATGGCTGCTTAACCTGTAGACCAGGATGAGAGTGGTAGGAACTGGAGCTGGCAATGGGAAGGATCCCAGAGAGCTTTGCAGTTAGGGTAAAGAAGTGGCGTTTTGTTTGCTCGTTTTGGAAAGGGCTATAGGCAAGGGTATGACTATGTAGTAAGAATTCACTCGGAGAATGACCAGGAAAGTCCGAGCTGTGGAGCTGTGCCCAGCAGCACAGTTAGAAGGTTGAGGGAGAAGTCACAGGTGATTCTGCTCTGGTTGAGCCTGAGCAGTTTAGAGAGAACTTGCTGTTTGCAGAAACAGGAAAAGCAGGAGCAGAGCTCTTCATGGAAAGGGAGGTGAGGATGGATGTTGACTTTTTAACTTCTCTGGAACTTCTGGTAAACAATGAGCCCAGCTTGAAGTGCAGGTTTGGAGCTCCGTGGAGAGTCCCTTGCTGTTGGGTGCCGTCAAATAGGGTGTGCTCAGAGTGGTTTGTTTAGGTGCAGAGGACCGCTGCTCTGCTGGAGGGGCTTCTTGGCTATGCTTTTCATGGAAGCAGAAAAGGGAAGTATTTGTAATTCAGAGTTTGTAATTCTGGGTTTGAACCTTCAGCTGCTCATTTAGCAGCTGTGTGCTTAACTGTTGGTGCCACCAAGCCCCTTATAGAATCAGGCATGATCTGCATAAAATTAATTTTAAGGAGAGTTCATAGGAAAAATGAATACAAGTTGAAAGTAAAATCTCTTAGGGAATAACTGTGCTTAAGGTAGGGAAAGCAAGAGGAAGATTAACATCATAAAGTATTAGGAAGAAAACGGGAATGGAGTTGAAAATGTTTTAAAATTGACTGTGCTGATAGTTTCATACACCCAATGAATATATGAAAAAACTTGAAGTTTATACTTAAAACTAGAGAAACTTATGGTATGAATTTTATCTCAAAGCTGTTAGGATAAGAGAAAAAGAGATGGGGGGGGTGGGGGGGGAGAGGAGAAGAACAAGATTAGAAAGAATCTCAGAGCCTAGAACAGAGGAAAGAGGCAGAGTCTTTTTTCAGTAAATGTCCTTGATGAGCATCCAGAGAAGGGGATGAGAAGAAAACCAGACTGCAAGCTGCAGATAAAAAGGGAGTAAAGATTTTTCAGTTGCATTAGCCATTATTTTAAAAAACAGGATGATAGGTAACAGATCTTTAGGAATCTACTCTGTGCCAGGATCAGGTGTTTTATATAAGAATTAACATGATTTTTCTGTTCATGAAAATTTGAGGCATAGGATTAAAAATTCACTATTCTGTAATTCCTTCTTGTCTTTATTCACTGCATGAATGTGTCGTCAACAATCTTGCCCTTCCTTGTACTCTCTTAACTAGCCTCTAACATGGGTTACGTTGCTTTTCCCTGTTCTCTGCTTCTGCCTGGGTATATGAAGGTTGAGAAACATACCACCAGACGGACTGGCTACACATTCAATATGACCCCGCTGCAATGCTTCCTTTTCAAGTCCATTCGCTCTCTCACAATTCTTCCCTGTTGTCCTCGTGGTCGTCGTGGTTGTTTTTTAACATTCCCTAACAATTTACATTTCCTGTCTCACTAAGAAAGTAGCAGCAGTTAGGAAAAAGAGCTTCCTCGCGTTCCCACTGCCTCAGCTTTCAGCATGTTTGCACCTTAAAGTGAATATTCTCTCTTGCGCCAGTGGCTGACTGTTCACTTCCTTATACAGAATTTTCTTCTCTCCGGTGGGCTGGACCCCGCCCCATTCCTCTACTGCAGTGGTTCTCGACCTTCCGAAGGCCTCGTGTGGTGACCACCCACCATGGCATTATTTTGTTGCCACTGCATCACCGTAATTTTGCTACTGTTTAGAATCGGGCAACCCCTGTGAAAGGGCGATTCGACCCCCAAAGGGGTCACCACCCACAGGTTGAGAACACAGGCTGAGATCGTTGAGATCAACGATCTTGTCCTCTTCTGAATCAGTCATTGATGTTCTATGCTGGGTCCTTCCCATCAGCAGAGAACTAGGCCACTGTCGTTTGGTGCTACAGAGTCAATTCCGTACAGGAGAAGGGAATGCCGCCCCCCCGTTGTTGCATTCAGTGCTGTCAGTCCACCCTGCTGGGGAGCTTCCTCATTTTGTGGCGGTCTCTCCTGAGAAGGTGTCCAGAGGACCTGAGACGCAGTCTTGCCACCCTCGCTCCGCGGAGCATTTTCGTTGGATTCCTCCAAGACACACCTGTGTGGTCTTTTGGCAGCTGCCCACAAGAATTCGAGTCTGTCAGTCTTCCCCGGGCCCCCGTATTCATTGTACGTTTGCACACATACGAAGCAGAGGATACCGTGGTTGGGGTCAGGTGTACCTTAGTTCTCAAAGCGATCTATGTGTTCTGTAACACTTTAAGGATAAAGTGACCGGACGTCCCGCTTTTTAACAATTTAACAACGTCCCACGGCATTTTAAAATTAAAATAAATATATTACAATGCTATTTTTTGCGTTCTATGAGAATTTTTGTTGCTCCATATAGACCAGATTTTTAATCAGGGAACCCCACCCTCACCCCCCAGTCAATGGTGTCTTGCTTAAAATCTAGTCACTTTATTTATGGAGGCCCCTTGGAACGGATTTGCCCAGTGCAATATGTTACTCGATTCCTTGCCTTTTGCTTCCATAAGTATTAATGGTGGATCCAAATAAAGTGAAATCCTTAACAACTTCAATCTTTTCTCTGTCTATCATGATGTTGCTTGTTGGTTCAGGTGTGAGGAGTTTCATTTTTCTTTATCTTGAGGTATAACCCATACTGAAGGTTGTTGTCTTTAATTTTCATCAGATAGTACTTTAATAAATTGGGTTTTTTTTTTTTTTGGTTGAATGTTTTTTAAACTTTTTTTTAAAACAGAGAAAACAGCTTGTGCTTATGTAAACGTGTAGTGGGGGGGGGGACTTCCCATAGTCACTGAAAATGATTTGGTGGTCCTAATATACATTCTCTAAGACTAGTACTTCATCCATATACAAGTACTGATCTCTAAGTTTAATCACGCCACAGGCTCAAACCCATCAGGCTTGATCTTTCATAGCTCCATTGCCTCAATTACCATGTATAATAGCATGGCTTGAGGAGAGATGGAGGCCTGTCTCTTTTTCTCATTAAGTTTGCATGCTGCCTTAGGAGGAGCTGAATGGAATTAGTGTAATATTTGGCTATGATTTAATGAATACGTCTGCTATAGTTTTAGATTATACCTTATGGAACTTGAAAAACATTATTTTAAGCTTTGCTTGTAAATTATCTTTGAAGGGACCCTTTGGATATGACCCTGTCAACAAAGGTGCTCTAAACTTTTCAAGTATCAGATTTTACATGTTTCACTTACATGGTTCTTCAAAGCTATACTTTGTAAAGCAACTGAATGGCATCTGAATCGTTCACATGCTGTGATGTCCTAAGTGTACCTTCATTTCTGAAAATTATAAGTAACTATAAAGACAAAGTAGTACCAGCTGCTAGAGTAATTTCCTGTTTATAAATTATTCATTATGATTGTGTTTTAACAATAAAACCTTGAGTGTACTGATGATTATATTTTAAAAGTTTTCATTCTTCATATACAGGTAGCTTTTGCTTCCCTCCACATACCTTCAGACCATAACTAGATTGTCTCTATCCCCACTCTGAAAAATACTGATAGCATTTAAGTTAAAAAGTTCATCAGATAATAAGTAAAAGATTCAATTTACTATACTCTTATTTTTCTTGTCATTATTTTTGCTTGATTTGTTGATACTGAGAAGCACAAAGTATTTCAGGGCAAAAGGAATAATGTGAAAACAATACCATATGCATATTTTTACTTACGACTTTTCATCCCAAGTAGAAGTTGTTTATTTTGTGGCACCCAACTTTATAATATGCATATGATCGTAATTCATCATTCGATACTTTGATGTTTTCTTGTTCACAGGAAGGGAGGCAATAATAAGTTAATAAAAATCTACCATCGGGATGGCAGATATGGCTTTTCTGACCCTCTGACCTTCAATTCTGTGGTGGAGCTCATTAACCACTACCATCATGACTCCCTTGCTCAGTACAATCCCAAACTTGATGTGAAGCTGATGTACCCAGTGTCCAGATGCCAGCAGGTATGACTACAGATGTTCTTGACAGCTACTGAGTAAGCCATTTTTTAAAATTAATAAACCACTTTATCGGGGCTCTTACAGCTCTTATGACAATCCAGACATTAATTGTATCAAGCACATTTGTACATATATTGCCATCATTACTTTCAAAACATTTTCTTTCTCCTTGAGCCCTTGGTGTCAGATCCTGTTTTTTCCTTCCCTCTCCCACCTTTCCACCCTGTGGACTCCTGATACATTATAAATTATTACTATTATCATATCTTACACCATCTGCTGTCTCCCTTCGCCCATGTTCCTGTTATTCATCCTCCTGGGGGTGGGGGTTGCTATGCATCGATCATTGTAGTTGGCTCCCTGTTTCTCCCCCTTCTCCCCGCCTTCCCCCAGCCCTCACGGCATTTCTGTTCTCATCACTGTGCCCGAGGGGTGGTGAGCGCTTATCTGTACCAGTGTCCATGCTCTTGGCTAGCTGGATCTGTAAGGTAGAACTGAAATCGTGATAGTGGGCGGTGGAGGGGGAAGACATTAAAGAACTAGAGGAATGTTGTGCGTTCCATCAGTGCTGTGCTACACCCTGGCTCACTTACCCTTCCAGGTGACCCTTCTGTGAGGGGATGTCCAATTGTATTTAGATGGGCTTTGGGTCTTCACTCCAACCCCCATCATTTGCATCGTTATGTTTGTTTGGGGTCTTCTGAGACTTGATCCCATCCACACCTCATGATCACACAGACTGGTGTGCTTCTTCCATGTGGGCTTTGTTGTTTCCCTTCTTGATGACTGTTTAACCTCAAGTCTTTAAGACCCCACATGCTCTATCTTGTAATAGACGGGCACCACCAGCTTTCTTCACCATATTTGAATAAGTCATTTTTAGCGACATAATTTGATTCTAATTTAACAGGCTTGCCAGTTGTTTTTTTTTAAAGTGTAGCAATTGTACATTTTCTGCCCAAGTATTTACATTAATCATTTTGGAATTTATTCTGTATGGCTAATTTTTCTTTAATAGCATATTGCATGTATTTATTATAAACCACATAAAATATTTTTAACAACAAGAAGACAAAAAACTAAAGAATAACATGAGCAAATGACTTGATTAGACATTTCATCAAAAAGGACATTGAAATGGCCATCAAAATCATGAAAAGATGCATGATGTCACTGTCTAAAAGCCCCATGTAGCACACTAACCACCTGAGGAATGTCAATCAAGAGCATAATGAGACTTTCTTTCGCTTCATTAGTCTGTCCAAGATTCAAAACAAAGCAATTAACAAATATTTGTTAGGATGGAAGGCAATTGGAAATCTCATCCATTGCTGGTGGGAATACAAAGTAGTACAGCATTTGTGAAAAGCAGTGTGTAGTCCCTCAAAAAAAACTAAAATTGGAGCTACCACGTGACCAAGTCACACCACTCCTTGGTAGATGAGAAGGGCACGCCCCAAACCCGGAATTGCGCTGGACTGCGCGGAGCTTTTGTGGCGCACATCTCCCCTACTAGGGGAGCACTGAGCGAATCCCTCTGACTTAGTGCATCCAGCGGTGTCTTCCAGGAAGGCGCTCTCTGGTCACAGTGTATTTTTTTCATAAAAGCAGTTTTGCTTGACCCTCGTTTTTCTGTGATAGACAAACAGCGTGCAACTGTGAAATTTTGTTTCCTGCTTGGGAAAATTGCTGCCAAAACTGTTGTGATGTTGAACATAGCTTACAAGGACAGCACTATGGGAAAAACTCAAGTGTACGAGTAGTTTTCTCATTTCAAAAAAGGTGAAATGTTGACAAAACTCATCCTGGACATCTGTCAGCTTCCCAAACAGACAAAAATGTTGACGTGTGGTGCATTTGGAGTTTGTTCTACCAGGTCAGATTGTCAATCAAGCTTTCTGCTTAGAGGTTCTGAAAAGATTGGGTAACAGTGTGCTACAAAAAAGGTCTGATTTGTGGCAGACGGGGCACTGGTTTTGCCAACTGCATTTGCAAGACAACGCACCTGCTCGCTGAGCCATCTCAGTGCTCCAGTTTTGGGCAGTAACCACCTTGCCTCTTTTGCCCCACGAGTCTTACTCCCATGACCTCGTTCCGTGTGACTTCTTTTTGTTTTCACAACTGCAGAGGGACATGAAAGGACAGTGACTTGATGACATAGAAGAGCTGAAGGAAAAATGAGGGAGGTGCTGTCAGTCGTCCAAACGGATGGGTTTGAAAAATGTTTCCAAGAATGAAACTGCAAACTTAACAAATAGTATTAAGTGTAACGGAGAGAAGGTGATAAGGTTGTTTTGTAAAAAAATTTAAATGCATAGCTTGAGAATGGAATTCCACTTTTGTGGGGGGCGGGGTGCCCCCTCATGTATTCAAAAGACCTAGACTTGAAAGCAGGAACTTAAGAGATTTGTGCACTGTCTTCTTTGTAGCACAACATCAGCATAGCTTAGAGCTATTGCAAGCTTAGTTTCACACCACTGGAATATCACAATGATGCAAGTCACACAAATATTTTGGTTTCCTAGTGCTTATAAAAGTTCTGTTGGGTGGGGGAAAAAGAGTTCTGTTTACTATATTGCATTTTTGAGATTTTTTTTGTCTAGATTTGGAGGCCTGGGATCATCGTTTCATGGGACAGATCAGTAAATGGACATAGCATAGTTGATAAAGATGATGCTGTACATTGTAGTTTGTTGAGTAACATCTGCCCACCTAAGATATTAGTATTAGTATCTTCCTGTCTTGAGCAAAAGAGAAAGAAACCAAAGGTGTAAAGGAAGAAGTTAGTCTAGAGACTAAAGGTCCATGGGAACCTTAGTCTCTTTGAGCCTAAGGCAAGAAGAACTAGATGGTGCCCAGCTACCATTACTGATTGGTCTGACTAGAGACACCATAGAAGATCTCACTTCAAAAGACAGAAAAATGTAAAGCATAACTCAAATCCCTAAAATGGCCCAGACATGCTTATACTCATAGAGGCAAAAGGAACTATTCCTGCGATTATTGCCCTTGATACTCTTTGAACCTGGAACTTAAACCATTCCTCGTAGTCACCTTTCATTCAAATAACACAACAATTGAATACTTACAAACTGAACAACAGAATACTGTGATCCCATGAAGTAATCAACCATATGAGAAAAAAATTCTCAACATTTATCCTAAAAGACAAGATGAGAAGCTGAAAGGGCAAGGAAACGAGATGAATGGAAATAGAACACTAAGAATGGAAATAATGAGACTATTGACACATTGTGAAAAATATAATCGGTGTCTGGAATAAATTGTACACTATTAAACAGGAACTCCAGTGAGCAGGTCTGTGCTCTTCCTTTGATCAGTGTCTCTCCTTCTTTAGAGGAGGCTTCACATAACTCTCTGGACAGTACTTACACACTTACTGTGATGAAGGAAGCCGAAGGTTTTTGGATATTGCTTTATTCATTCACTTTATTTGACGTGTGCTTCAGAAACTCTGAGAGGGCAAAAAAGAATGTCCTTGAGCATTGAGTACTTTTGAGATCTATCAATATAGAATGAAACTGGCAACCATTTGAAAGATGGGAAAATTAGAGGGCCAGTGAGCTTGTGTTAATATGGAATGAGCAACTCAGAAAAGGGCAGTGAAGATGAGTAGACAACTTGAAGAACGCAATCATTAACACTGGATTGTCCATGGAGAAATTGTTGAATCAGGGTATATTCTGCTATGTATAATATCAAGAACAACAAAAATATAAGTATAAAATGTGTTTCTGATTGTTTTCTGTCTACATTGTAATTTTAAGTGATAATTATTATTTTACCACCTTTTATTGGGGGCTCACAACTCTTATCATCATCCATCCATCCATTGTGTCAAGCACGGGTACATGTTGCCATCATCATCATTCTCAAAACATTTTCTTTCTACTTGAGTCCTACTTCAGCTCCTCGTTTTCCCCCTCCCTCCCTCCCTCCCTCCCTCATGAACTGTTGAGCATTTATAAATTATCTTTTCATGTCTTACACTGACCACTGCCTCTCTTCACCTACTTTTCTGTTGTCTCTCCCCCTGGGAGGGGGTTATATGTGGATCATTGTTTTTGGTTCCCCCCTTTAATCCCCACTCTCCCTTTTACCCTCCTGACTGCTACTCTCAATATCAGTCCTAAGGGATTTATCGGTCTTGGATTCCCTGTGTTTCCAGCTCTTATCTATACCCGGTACATGCTGTGGTCTAGCTGGATTTGTAAGGCAGAATTGGGGTCGTGATAGAGTGTGTGTGTATGGTGCGGGGGGCGGGGGGGAGCATTAAAAACCTAGAGGAAAGTTGGATGTTTCGTCGGTTCTATACTGCACCCTGACTGGCTCGTCCAATTGTCTAGATGGGCTCTGGGTCTCCACTCCGTATTCCCCCCTCATTTACCATGATAAGATTCTTTGTTGATAATTATTTTGATGGCTCTGATGACTTTTTCATAATAACAAAAGAATTTTGCATGCTTGATATTACAGTGGCCTAACTACAGTAGAATTATGAGCAATGATAAAATAAATAGATGTGGAAAAAAAATCTGTCCGAATAATATTCTCTACTTTTCTTGTTTGCCTGTGTAGGATCAGTTGGTAAAAGAAGATAACATTGATGCAGTAGGTAAAAAACTGCAAGAATACCACTCTCAGTATCAGGAAAAGAGTAAAGAGTATGACAGGCTATATGAGGAATATACCAGGACATCTCAGGTTAGTATATTTTTGCTGTTTGAACCCTAAGTGTCCAATGTTATAGGTATACCCTATTTTTCATATTTACCTGATGACTTTCAGCTTAAACTTTTTAGTTAAAATTTTAATACTTAAGCAGCCTTTTTAGACTCTAATGATATAAAATGTTCTGCCTTTCAAAAAATAATTTTTATGTTAGTATTTACTAGGACTAACTATCTGCAAGTGACAAAATTAGTGAAGACTTTAGGTGAAGTTTATTTTCTTTCATGGAAATGTAGGCAGTGCCAGTTGTTGCTGCAGTTCCATAGTTGTCAGGGTTGGGACTTAATAATACTCTGCTGTCTTTAGAAGTTGACTATCCACATTTCAGCCATCACAACCTCATTCTCGTGCACAGGAAGGAAGAATGCGACAGTAAAAGCGATGTTTTCGGTTTTAAGTTCTCCCCAGAAGAACACACTTTCCATTTTTATTCTGTTGTCTAGAGCTTTATTCACAGAGTCCTGCCTCACTGCAAAGGAGGCTGGGAAGGAGAGTCTTTATTTAGTCAACAGTGCCCAACCTTTGGAGCTTCTATTATTGGACAATAAAGAATGAATAGAAATTTTGAGACCAATGGTACTGTTCTTTTAAAATAATAAACCTTAACAATTAATATATTTCTTTTACTACATTTACCTAGCTCTTCATCTTTCTATCCTGTTTTGATTCTTTTTTGTTTATACTTAGATTAATTTTCCCATTGTTGTTGCAAGGGTTTATAAAAATGTATTGGATATTTTCATGAAGTGTGTGTGTCTTCCTTTGTAACTTTAAGGTCAGTAGTTGCTTAAGAAAATATATTTAACTGAATTGCTCATGCACAGTGTCTTGAAACACAGGTTATTACTTTGGTTATCAAATGATTGACAGAAGCCTTATTGGTTCCATTACCTTCCAAGTGATGGGTACCACAGATTTGGTGTACCCACCACCTCCCAATGGTGCAGCAGGAACGTGCGTGATCCTTTCTAGCAGATCAGCATGTTGTTCCTCGGCGCCGTGTCAGTCATGTCTCATAGAGCCCCTGCATACAGCAGAATGAAACAGCACCTGCCTGATTGTTGCCGTGTGAGTCCATCGTTGAAGCTACAAGCAATACATCTCTTTAAGGGTCTTCGTCTTTTCTCTGACCTTCTACTTAACCACACACCATGTCTTCATGTTTGATCCCTGAATGTACTTCTTCCAGCACAGATTTGTTTGCTCTTTGAATGTACTCTGAATATTCTTTGCCAACACCATGATTCAAAGGCTTCAATTCTTCGTTGGTTTCCCCTAATCATTGTCCAATTTTTTGCATGTATATGAGGCAATGGAAAATGCTATGGTTTGGGCTAGGTGCACATTAGTGACATTCTTTGTGCTTTTTAACATTTTTCTTAACCCGATCCTGGAGGAAGGTGGGCTGCCTAGGTCTGTGCCTAGAAGGTGTTGAGCTGCTGGTGGTAAAGCTCTTTAACACTTTTATGGAGGTGTTCACCAAATTTGCCAGATGTGCCAATATTCAATATGCTGTTTGATTTCTTGAATGCTTCTTCTTTGGACATTGTATGGGGATCTAGTTAGTAGAGAGAGTAGGTATTTCAGAAAACATCAATGAAAACAATCCACTTGGATTTTTTGTGCTGTTCCTTTTATAGTTTTTTGCTCTTTATTATTTCCTATGCTTTCTTTAATTTAATTTTATTCTATTTTGTTTTTTTTGTGGGGGGTTGTTACTACCTCTGGTGGTCGTGGACGCTACCCAGTGCCACTCCTGAGAGCCGCTACTGGATTTGAACTGCCAAGCTGGCGGGCCGCAGTTCCGCACTCAACCACTTACGCCACCGGGGCTCAGCCCACTTTCTTTCATTTTCATTTGCTCTTCTTTTGCTAGTGTCTTTAGATGGAAACTTTTCAGTGGTTGTAAGACTTTATTTTCTAGTAGATGCTTTTAAAGCTAAATTTTCCTTGATATGTGGCTATAGGTACATTCCATATATTCTTTTTTTTTGGGGGGGGGGCATCACTGCCCTCAGGTTGTGGGAGTAGGAGGCCCAGCCTTTGCTTCGTGGAGCTGGAATCGAACCTCCATCCCAGTGGGCTGCAGTCCCGAGCACAACCACTACGCCACCGGGGCTCAGCCCACATTCCATATATTCTATCCTACTATACCTTCATTGTCTTTTGGTATTAAATATTTTCTAGGGTCCTTTGTGATTTCTTCTTCATGTATTATTTTTTAGAATTAAGTTGTATATTTTCTAAACATTTCAGGTTTTTTTTTCAGATGCTATATTTTAATTTTACTGTAGTCTGAGAATTCTTTAAGGTTATAGTTTTAAAAGTATCCAATTATATTTACTTTATGAGGTAGCATATGTCTGTCCTGGTAAACTTCCCATGCGCTTGACTATATTCTGTACTTCATAGAAATAAAAAGCAAATCTAAAGTCACTAAGTTGATTTATGACAATCCTGTAGAACAGAATAGCCCATCAAATTTCCCATGCTGTCAAAGCAGCAGAGCAGACTGCCACAGCTCTCTCCCATGGAGCAGCTACTGGGTCCCAACTGCCAACATTTTAGTGTCACTGTTCCCTTGAACACTCAAACTCCCTCTGCTCGCGCCACGCTGCCTGCTTGCTGCTCCTTGACTGCGCCAGGCCTCCTGCCCACAGTGGAGCACTGGCGAGCACCCAGCGAGCCTGAGGACTGCCTGGTTCCTGCACCAGGAGCATCCCCCCGCCTCCCCGATAGTCCAGCACCTGGCTCACGCTAACCCTTTCCAAGCCTTTGTTCAATGTCTTCCCCTCACTGAGGGCCCTACTCACCCCTTAATTTTAAATTCCACCTCACTTTCTGGTCCTTTCTTGCTTTACTCTTCACACTACATCTCACCTCTAGCAAGCTATATAATATACTTAACCCATGGCTGTTACTTATTGTCAGTGTAACCCCTAAACCATCGTTTCCCAAAATGCATGGTCGTGCCTCCTGGGAAGAGGGGCTAGATTGGTCCAGGAATCTCAAAACAGATACTTATAAGGACTATTGTACAAAAGCTTTTTAGTTACCAGGGTGGTTCTTAGTAATTGTTTTTCTCCCCCCAAAGGAGGAGGCAATAGGTCAAATAAGTTTGGGAACCTATATCCTAAACTGTAAGTTCCAAGTGGGGAGAAATCTTTTTCAAACTTGTTTACTTACGCATCCCAAATGCTTTGAAAAACGGTGGTAATATGTTAGTGCGCAGATTTCTGCTGAATGGATTTATGCAAAGTAACAAACCAAAAGTAGTCTACCTTTGCAGGACCGAGGAGTCAGGCTCATTCATGTTGCCAAGCGAAGATAGAGAAGGGCTAGTTCTCCTGTAAACAGAGGTTAGGAAAAGTAGCCATACTTGCATATGCCTTGGCTTAGAGAGAGCCGCATTTCTGCTTTCCTGTCCGGGTTTGAAAAAGCAGAGACAGCGTCACCTACTGGTCACATGCTCGGTCGTGGTGAGGATTGAACATGAAAGGGAGCATTTTGAGCAGCAGACAATGAGATGGGGTGTTTGGGCTTGGACTCCCTTGTGGGGGAGTTGAGTAAGAAGGTTGATAGTAACCAAGGCAGTGCATAGGAATTTGTTGTTTAGGGACTGTTGAGCTGTTCCTGACGCACGGGGACTCTGGGAGCAACAGAAGAAACAGGCTGCCTGGTCTTGGGCCCCACGACAGTCGTTGCTGTGTTGCAGCGACTGTGTCACTCTAGTTTGTTGAGGCTCTTACTCTTTTTTTCTGAGCCTCTGCTTTGCCAAGCATAGTATCTTTCTTTTAAGGCCTTATTCTTCCTGATAACATTTTCAAAGCCGGGCTGAGCCCTGGTGGCGTAGTGGTTGTGCGCGGGACTGGGGCCCACTGGGACGGAGGTTCAATTCCAGCAGTGGAGCTGGGCCTCCTACTCCCACCACCAGAGAGCAGTGATGCTCCCCCCCCCAAAAAAAAACCAGAAAACATATTCAAAGCCAATGAGACAAAACCTCACTATCCTTGCTTCTAAGGTGAATTCTGGTTGTATTTTTTTTTACTCCTGTATTTATTTATTTATTTATTCATTCATTCATTCATTCATTTTTGGGCATCACTGCCCTCTGGTGGTCCTGGGAGCTACCCAGCCTTGCTCCTGAGAGCCGCTGCTGGATTTGAGCCGCCAAGCCCATGGGCCGCAGTTCCCGCACTCAACCACTTAAACCACCGGGGCTCAGCCCAACTCCTGTATTTATTTTAAGACAGTTAAAAGTTAGAACAGGAATACAGTTTTCTTTGTGAGAATTGGCAGCAAGACTTGAGATAGGCGGTAGGTTGGAGCAGACAGAGTACCAGAGTAGGAAAAGAGCCATGGAGGCAGAAAGCCTTGGGAGGTGGAGAAGGGAGGGATCTCACTACAAGTGAATTTTATAAGGACTTTGAAAGGCTTTAAAAGCGTCTTTGAAGAGTTTATTTTGAGGTATATGTTATAGACCTCCTCTGTTTTTACTGTTTTATGTCAACTCTAGATCACTTTGTTACAAATCAGTTATTTCCCAAGGATGTGAAGAGATGGCATGCCCTGGCTCAGAGTTGGCACAGAGAGAATAGGTTACATGTGGTGGGATCTGCCATGTAGAGTACATGTAATAAGGAAGAAAAACAGTAGTGTTCAGAGATTGTGTTAGTTCAGATAGGCTAGAGAAACAAATTCATAGGCTAACATATGTCTATAAGAAAGTTTTATATACAAGAGCAACTGTACATTAAGAAAACATCCCAGTCCAGTCTAAGATCATAAGTCCATTATTAGCCCGTATGTCCGATACCTAAATATAAGTCCTCTTCAGACTCATGAAGCACATGCAATCACAGGCCAGTGAGTGCAGAGCCTTTTGTATCCAGAGGCGGTAGAAGCATGTCAGCGCTGGCAGGGGTCTCCCTGCAGCTCCTTCAGTTTCCAGGGCTCAGGAGCTATCAGCATGCTGCCTTGTGTCTTGTCAGCTGCAATGTCTCCCAGGAAGTGAGCTGAGAGATAATGTCTCCTACTACCTCCAAGAAGGGATCACCACATTTCCCAGAGTTCTCAGGAGAAGGCCCTGCCCACACAGGAGTTTTGGTGGCTAGCTCCAGATTGACAGGCTAGACTCTATCCCTACACTCTTCATCCTCACATTGACACCAGAGCAGGTGACTGCCACAGGGACAGATTCAAGTAAGGTCGTGGGGTTTGGTAATGAGGCGATCATTGGTGACCTGGCAAAGAGTCTGGATGTGTTGAGAAATATTCGTTTTACAATTTGATACTGTTTAAAAATAAAGCTTTCTATGATTTTGTGATAATACTTTTTTTTTACTTACATGTAAACAACTACCTCAAGGAACTTCACTCACTGGAAAGACATTTAGAGGGAAGGTTCCCCCCCCCCTTCAAAGTGTTGTTTATATGTAGATGAAGAGGAACCTGTAGACAGGAAGAGTTAATGATGTGGTTGGCGAATCGAAGCATCTGAGCTTCGAAGGAAGAGGAGGTGAGGTCCAAAGCAGATGTAGAGAAAGGGATGGGGAGGAAGACAGAAGTACAGCTGTCGGTCAGTGTACAGTTTTCGTAGACAAGCTTTGGTGGTGCAGTGTTAGGCTCCAGGTTGGTGGCTCAAGACCACCTCCTCCTATGTGTGAAGCAAGATACTGTTAGTCTGCTTCTATCAAGACCCTTGATGCTCCCAGGACTCCTCTGTGCCCCTGCTTCTGAGATGGCTCGTTCTCACATGGAGGTGGATCAGACTGTTAGAAACACCCTTTACTAAGGTAGAGACTCGGACTATATCCCACCTTCATCCTGTAACAGAGGACTCCCTCCAAAATGAGATAGAGGCTAGAATTCATAATACCTCAGGAAAAGGATTATGGATAGAAGCCAATAAATAGTACGTCATTGATGACATCTCAGTAACCTTTACTGTATGGAACGTCACAGATTTCTAGCCTGCCTCATATACTGCTTATCTCCTTCCTCACCAAGGGATTCCTTGACCACCCCCCATTCTTTCTTGTGTTCAGGATACCGCGCCTTCTGTGTTCTAGATTCTAAACCGCCCCCCCCACCTCACGCCATGAAACCTCCGTAAAGCAATAGTCAACTAATTCACCTGTTTGCTGACATCCACTGTGGCATGAATGCAAACCCTATTAAAGGTTACCGTCTGTCCCACCCATATTCTAATCCCCGGAGCATTCCAGAACATTCATGAATACCTGTTTCACCAGTATGGTATCTTCAGTATAGTAAATTTTTAATAACCATTTGTTCAGATGAATAAAGGCCGGATAACTGAGGAATTATTTTGTCAGTACCGGAACTCTTAAAATTGCAAACATTTAGGATGCCAGTCTTCTTATGCCATAATAAATATTTCTTGCCTTTTAAATGTGTAAACTGAACAAAATTTAATCCAATTTTTGAAGATTTTAGGGCAATCCTAATTGAGATGTTAAAGTCACTTAGTGCTCCCAGAACTATTTCAAAATGTGTAGGATTGTGAATCCTGGTGCTACTAGGCCTCTCCTGGAATTTTGTTGTTGTTGTTGTTGTTGTTGTTGTTGTTTTGGGCATCACTGCCCTCAGGTGGTGGGAGTAGGAGGCCCAGCCTTTGCTCCGTGGAGCTGGAATCGAACCTCCATCCCAGTGGGCCGCAGTCCCGTGCACAACTACTACGCCGCCGGGGCTCAGCCCTGGAATTTTTTTTTTTTTTCTCCTGGAATTTTATTCTTTAAAATTTTAAGTTTTTTAATCTTGCTTTTCATAACTCATCTACTTTTAATAGTTATTCTTCCCTCTTTTGTTTCTGCTTCTATTATACCCTGGACTCTAAGCACATGCTTAAGAAAAGAAAGTAAGAATAATTATATTCTACAGTGCTTTCTGGGATTGAGGCTTTACACCATGGGACGTAGCCTTGGCTCCGTCCACATGTTCTTCCATACAGCGGTGGGGGGCAACACGATGACATTAGGTGTGACAGAATTCAGAAATGGTCTCCAAGGTGTTACGGCCAGTTTCTTGTGGCAGTTTAGATGCCTTTCTCTCAGGTATATGTTCCAGGTAATGGTTCTTTTTCTTTTTTTTTAGATTTTGAATGATATATTTTTATATAAAAATTAATAGAGATAGAGCTAATTGAAGGATTTTAGTTGGAGTCATATGTAAAAATGTTAACTGACAGTATAAGTCTGAGTTGTAAGAAAAAGCAAAAATAATACAGTGTATATCTTTCCTTGTTCCTCTCCCATAGGAAATACAGATGAAGAGGACTGCAATAGAAGCTTTTAATGAAACAATTAAAATATTTGAGGAACAGTGTCACACCCAAGAGCAGCATAGCAAAGAATATATTGAGCGGTTTCGCAGAGAGGGAAATGAAAAAGAGATTGAACGGTATGTATGCTTAATGCCTCCAAGTGCATCATTCGGACAAGATCTCTTCCCCCCCCAACAGTCGTTCTTATCCTTTCCCACTGGACAATTATGCTCTAGGAACTACTTGGTCTGCTAATAGCACCATGTTAAACTACACTCTCTGTTCTCTGAAATGAGTAACTCTTGCCCATCCTTGGGACTCCGCTTGGACATGGCTTTTTCTAGAAAAATCTCAGATTCTGCAAGATTGGTTGAGGGAATTTCTGTCTGTGCGTACAGAGTAGACGGTATCGGTTTGTAGAAAGCCCTGTCCCCTAAAGTGTAGCCCCTTGAGAGTGGCTGTGGTGCATTCTCTGCCCTCCCTCGTAGCCCTCGCCCGTGCTAAGGGACCCTCAGTTGACGTCTGGGAGAGGTTCGTGATAGCGACCTGCATCTAGAGCAGGATTTGAAGAAACAAGTGCAGAAAAGTCATAGCAGAGGGCCGCTGAATATTTGTTGACCTGAAGACCAACTTTGGCATCGTGATGAGACTAAATTGGAAATAAAATAAGATTGTGAGTAGAAAAACAGCGTGGCTATTGAGGTAGCTGCTGTGAATATATGACCATTTGGGTAAATGATGTCAAACAGTGGCAGAAAAGGACTGGGAGTGCTGCGGACATGGTGCCTGATGAGATGCGGTAAGAATGGGTGAAGTTAAATCATTGGCCCAGCGTCCCAGTAAGTAAGTGGCAGGGCAGGGATTCCAATCTAGGTGGGCCGACTCCAGAGCTTTGGCTCCTACCCTTTATGAGCTATTTCTTCTTGAATGATATATATATATATATGATGTATATATATATATATATACACATACACACACCATTGTTAAATCTTGACCAGAAGCAGGGCTTCAACAAGGTCATTGGGACTCACTCTTCCTCTCTTGTGTCCCCTGGTTTATTTTCAGCTGTAGTGTCTTTATCCATCCTGGTGAGGAAACAATATGACTTCTGAGAGTGCTAGAATGACATATTCATAGCTGAGTAACCCTGGTGAAAAAGAGACTCTGTATACAGTGTTGGTGTTGTGTGCCATGAGTCAATTCAGACTCTGACTCTTACTGGAGAAGCTTCTCTCTTATGCCCAGTCCGGTCCTAGTCAGGGCCACCCAAGCAGGAGGATGAGCAATGAAACGCTCTGACTGACCAAACACCCACCTCCTGACATGGGGCAGGAAACCCTCCCTCCAAGGAGCCCCATCACGCCACTCTTGTGAGAGCGGGGGAATGGAAGCCGAGCGGGCAAAGACCCCAGGTGCCTGCCACTCTTGAAGGTCTTAGGACCATGCTCAAATGATAGGCTTAGTCTGCTGAAGTATTGTTTTAGTCTTAGGATGTCATGGACGGATCCCGAGTTTATCCGGTCTTTAATGTGTTAACTAGCAGATGGGTTTTGAATCTCCACTACTTCCCCACCCCTTCACATTGATTTGGTTGCTTGATTTTTAACTCCTTGATTTAAAAATATATCTGGTCTTTAATGTGTTAATATATCAAATGTTTTCACAGAATTATGATGAATTATGACAAATTGAAGTCACGTCTGGGTGACATTCATGATAGTAAAATGCGTCTCGAGCAGGATTTGAAGAAACAAGCTTTGGACAACCGGGAAATAGATAAGAAAATGAATAGTATTAAACCTGACCTGATCCAACTACGCAAGATCCGAGACCAGCACCTCGTGTGAGTAACTGCGCCTGTGCGGAGAGGGACCCTCAAGCCGCAGGCCCCTCCTGGCACTAGAGACTTCAGAAGAGACTTTTAACTGAGAACCAGCGTTGAGACTGTAAGATTTTTGAAAAACAGCCCTATTCGTAGTAGTTTACCTGAAGTAGTCCATATGTAGGGCAAGCTCGAACCTAATACACCAATCCATACAGATGCCTTGGAAATCTGGGAGGGTGGCTTGTGGCATAAGCAAAGTGATATTAACTTTAAAAGTGTGAGTTTATGTTTGACTTAAAAAATTGGAATCTTTATATTTTGGGCATCATTGCCTCTGGTGGTCGTGGGCGCTACCCACACTACTCCTGAGAGTCACCGCTGGATTTGAACCGCCAAGCCCGTGGGCTGCGGTCCCGCACTCAACCACTTACACCACCGGGGCTCAGCCCTAAAAAACTGGAATCTTGGGTTACAGGGGAGAACTCTAGAAATAGAAATTACCACTCATAGGCAGGAGGGAAACTTTAATAGGGGACTTACAAATATGTACACAGAACAATCTCTAAAAGGATATTCTCTACTTAAGAAGTCAAATTCTAATCGTCAATAATCAAAATATGTCTATAGTAGGCACGAAATATTTGACCTGAAAAGCAAAATGTAATTTTAAAAAATATTTTAAGTGAAATTAATATTTAATACTTATGTAGCTATACCACATTTTAAGGGTATGTTAATATGAAGTAATTTTCACTTATAAACTACCTAGCTTCTTGTTATTTTCATTACTTTTTAGTAGAAAAAAGATATTAAGTCAATAAGAACTTTTTTCTATGCTAATAATAGTAAATCTTTTTTTGTGGGGCATCACTACCCTCTGGTGGTGGGATTAGGAGGCCCAGCCTTTGCTCCTGTGGAGCTGCTGCTGGATTTGAACCTGCATCTCAGTGGGCCGCAGACCCGTGCACAACCACTACGCCACTGGGGCTCAGCCCAATAAGAGTAAATCTTGTTGAGCCTCCCCTTCTTTTTAAATCATTTTATTGGGGACTCTTACAGCTTCCCATACATATTTCCATTGTGTCCAGCACATTTGTACATATAGTGCCATCATCATTTTCAAAGCATTTTCTTTCTACTTGAGTCCTTGGTATCAGTTCATTTGTTCCCTCTTTCCACCCTTCCTCATGAAACCCTTGATACTTTATTTAAAAAATTTTTTTTTTCATGTCTTACTTACACTGACTGTTGTCTTCCTTCACCCACTTTTCTGTTGTCCACCCCCCTGGGAGAGGGGTATATGTCGATCATTGTGATCAATTTCTCCTTTCTCCTCCCATCTTCCCCTTACCCTTCTGGTACTGCTACTCTCCTTATTGATCCTGAAGGGTTTATCTGCCCTGGATTCCCTGTGTTGTGAGCTCTTATCTGTACCAGTGCACATGCTCTGGTCTAGCCTGATTTCTAAGGTAGAATTGGAGTCATGAGAGTGGGGGGAGAGGAAGCATTGAAGAACTATAGGAACGTTGTATATTTCATCGGGACTCTACTGCTCCCTAACTGGCTTGTCTCTTCTGGCTTGTGACCCTTCTGTGAGGGGAGGTCCAATTGTCTACAGATGGACTTTGGTTCTCCACTCTGTATTCCCCCTCTTTCACATCGATAGGATTTTTTTGTTCTGGTCTTTGATGCCTAATACATGATCCCATCAACACCTCATAATCACATAGGCAGGTATACTTTTTCCTTACAGGCCACGTGGCTTCTCAGCTAGATGGCCACTTGTTTTTCTTCAAGCCTTTAAGACCCCGCCCCCCCAGATGCTATATCTTTTTTTTCCCCTATAAATAGTTCAAGGTCTGTCATCCTTTATGACCATTTTCCAGTCGAGTCTGATGAGGCACCTCACCCTGTCCCCACAGTCTATTTTTGGTGTTCCCTGGGCACTTCATTGCTCTGCTCCCCTTGCTGCTCTGTTGCACACCCCCAGTGTCTGACTTTGACTTGGTGAGCTCAGGGCGGGTACAGTTCCCACCATGTGTCTCTAGTGTTGTGCCTCCTGGTGCTATGAGTCAGTGAGGAGCATTGTGTCTCATGGTGGAGCCAGCCCTAAGGTCCTCTCTGTGCACTGGCTGCTCTGAGCAGAAATAATGTCCTCAGGACGTGGTGGGCCAGGGTGTGCTTCACTCGTTTTTCTCTCCCTCCTCATTGACTCCAGAATGCTCTAAACAGACAGGCCCCTCTCCTTGAGCTGTAGCTACAGTGCTGTCCTCTGAAGTGGATCCTTCTAGGCTAGGGGGTGGGGTGCTATATCTTTTGATAGCTGGGCACCATCAGCTTTCTTTACATTTACTTATACATCAGCTTCACCTTCAGTGATCCTGTCGGGAAGGTGAGCATCACAGAATGCCAGTTTATTAGAACAAAGTGTTCTTGCATTGAGGCCCAATGACTGTCTGCTACCTTAATACTTAATATATAAATATATGTACATAGATCGATTTACTTATAATTGTATATATGTACATATGTACATGCCTGTATTTAGACCTCTAAAAATGTCCTTTGCCTCCTAGTTCTTCTATTTTCTTTTACTTGCCTCTTCTCCCACTATCATGTTCAGCCTTCATTTGGATTTCAGTAATTCCTCGCAAGCCACATTGCACCCCACCAAACCCCATCCTCCACTCTCTTTGCCATCAATTTTAAGTCACTTGTTGTTCCCTTGTTCCTGAGTTTGTTGGCTTCCCTCTTCTTCCCCCACCCCCCAACTTTTTAATATTCAGAAGAGTTGACAGTAATGGGTTTTACAAAGGTTAGCCAAGTACAGGCATAAAATGAGGTTGTCTAAATATAGATTATCAGAATAAGATGCATAGATTAGATATTTTAAAAGATGAAGGGCTGACTCCTAGAAAGAGAGAATGAATCCGCGTGAAAGGAAAATACACTGAGCTTCATTCTATGTAAAGAACGGACTGTCAGGAGTTGTATTTATGGTGACATCCATACATAAAACCCAGTTGACTCCAAACTCCTTACACTCCAAGGTATAGCAAAGATGTCTCACTCTGCATTTTGAAGGTTTTCTCTATATGATTAAAATACAAGCCAGAGGTTAGAATATCATCAAATAAGTTCAGTAGAGAAAAATGTTGGATGGTGCGTTTTGGGACAAACAATTACACTCCACTCTGCCGAGCAGTTTCAGTAACATCCCATTGAAGGGGTCGTTTTAGTTTGCGGTTGTGGCCAAGAAAAAGTCAGCCAAGTGTTCTCTTTGGGAATAAGGCAAGGATATGTCACTGTCTAAAGTTTGGGTGTATGCTTTTGGAATGCTCATGTGGTTGTGGCTACATTAGGATGCTAAAGAAAGGTGCAGGAAGCCATGCTGTGGACCAAATGAATAAAGCATTTGTTCACCCTGAAAAGATGGAGAAGAGGAGGTGTGTTTGTCCTGGAAGACTAGAGAAACAAATGCATAGACACTCATATGCATATAAGGAAGAGGTTTATATATAAGAGGAATGGAAAACATTGAGAAAGCATCCCAACCCAGTCCAGTCCAAGCCCATAAGGCCAATATTAGCCCATATGTCCAATACCAGTCTATAATGTCTTCTTCAGACTCACGAAGCACGTGCAATGACACCAGGACAATCACAGGCCAGTGGGTGCAGAGTCTTGTGTATCCAGTGGTGGTAGAAGCATCTCAGCACTGGCTGGAGTCTCCATGTGGCTTCTCTGACCCCAGAGGTCTGGTTCCATCAGGGCAAGCCCGTGTGGCTTCTCCTCCGGCTCCTTCAGGTTCCAGGACTCAGGGTCTATCACCATGCTGCCATATTGTCAGTTGAGCGTCCCAAGGGACTGAGTTTTTTTGTCTTGTCAGTACAGCATCTCCAAGCGACTGAGTCGATAGTCTCTCACTTCCATGGGGGAATTATCACGAGACTTACCAGAATTCTCAGAGAAAGCAATGCCCACACAGAGATCTCATTAGCTATCTCCAGATTGACAGGCTAGACTCCGCCCTTACACTCTTAGTACATGACTGCCACAGGAGGCATACATGGGAGTGTCAACCAGACCTTACCTTAACAGATGATGCAAACTAAGTATGAGAGAGTGAAATACCATCATAATGACAAAGCCACGCCCCACAACTAGGCGCATCTAGGTACATTCTTGGGAGAGTTGCTTCTGGGAGGCTAGTCTGGTGTCCCATAGGTCATACCTAGATGTTTCTGAGCTGGGCTTGGTAGTAGACCGCTGTGTCCCAGTGCCGGTTATAAAACATGTGCTGCAGAGAGTGTTGCTTCATGATGCCACGCACTGAGCATGGTCTCTTCTTCCTGTTTTGCATTGGAATGGGTTGGAGTTCTGCATTCCACATTCAGAGATTGCCACTAGTTCATCAGGCCCCTTTATGATGTGGATATTTCCCTTACTTTCCACTGTGTGTGGAAAGTATATAGGCATTTTTATCAGATTCTCTGCCAAGATCTTAATGTACTGTGTCTAGAACATTTTTGATTCTTCATGTATCATTATAATAGCCTTTTCCAAAAAAGAAATTTGTTTGGCCATGTGCAATTCTTTCTTATCATGAATTTAGGCTAGTTACCTTTCTGTGTATTCATAAATCCAAAATAAAGAATAACTTGCCATTTAATATAGGCATATTAATTTGGAACTTTGAATAATATGTATAAAGAAGTTTTCAGCAAAAGGAATTCTCTAGCAGGTAATACATTATATTTGCTTTTTTAAAAAACAGCCTCGAGATTTAGTTTGCATATAATTCACCCATTTAAAGCATATGATGAAATGATTCTAGTGTAGTGACAGATGCACGCAACTTTTGCTATAACCAGTTTAGAACATTTTATTTTAAAAATCCCTGTACCTGTTGTGCGTGGGACTGCGGCCCACTGGGATGGAGGTTCAATTCCAGCAGCAGCTCTATAGGAGCAAAGGCTGGTCCTCCTCCTCCCACCACCAGCAGGCAGTGATGCCAAAAAGAAAAATCCCTGTACCGTTGAGCTGTGAATAACACCCCCCCCCAACATCTTTTACCTGTACCCCTAACTCACTATTGAACAACTGTTAACCTGTCCTCTGTCTCTACTAGTTTTCCTATTGAGGGTATTTTCTATATAAATAGAATGATAAACCATGGGATTGTTTTATGACTGGCTTTTTTCACGCAGCATATGATTTTCTCTTTTGACTGAGTTTTCTGCTGTGCATTAGGTGGGGCTGGGTTTGCCCTTCAGACCGTCAGCTCCACATCCAGCAGTCCAGCAGTCCTCCCTCCTGTTAACGTCATGTTTTCAAGGTTCTTCCTTTGGTAGCATGTGTCGGCGTCTGACTCCTTCAGTAGCATTCCAGAGTAAGATATAGACCACATTTTGCTTAGCCATTCCTCAGTGAGTAGCTCCTGTGAGTTCTTTCTACTCGGCCCTGATGCACAACTCTGATAGAAACGTTCACGTACAGGTCTTTGTGTGGAATTTACGCTGAATCAGATGGGAACTCAAATGTAGCCATTTGAGGGACTATTCAATTCATGTTCCATAGTAGCTGCCACATTTTATAGTCCCGCTAGCAATGAAAGTGTAGGCTTCTAAAATCAACAAACACTCCTTCATTGATCTACCCTAACTTGGAACTTTATAAGTGATTTTTCTTTTAGAGTATATTCTCACATTACCTAATTTTACCTTTGTAGAGGAAGCATGAAATCATGCACACAAAGCATGACTTAAGATAAGTCGCACTTTTGTTTTTCTTTATGCTAGAGTTCTTTTATTTCTTTAAATGTGTCTGTTTGTCTGAGATACTTAGTTATTATTGAGACTGTTCCTACCTCCTGTTCATTCGCGTCCTTGGGTGTTGCAGTATAACACACTAGACTGCAAACCCCAACGTTAGAAGTTTGACCCCACCAGAGGGACCGTGGAAGAGCACACTCGAAGCAGTGCTAGGAATCTAGAAGAATACAAAGTCTCTTTTTCTTTGTGAATGCCATAAATAAATGCTGCCTCTGCCCCACTTCCTTGAGTCCTGTTACCTGGTTAACACCAATATTCCAGACAATTGAGAGATCAACAACTCTGTGTTGTGAAGCCATGCTGTCTGTTAGTCCAGGTTGACTAGAGAAACAAATGCATAGACACATGGATGTGTATAAGGAAGAGCTTTATGTACAAGAGCAATTGAATATTGAGAAGACATCCCAGCCCAGTCCAGATTAAGTCCATAAGTCTGATATTAGCCCATATGCCAATACCAATCTATATCCCTCTTCAGACTCACACAACACATGGAATGAAGATCACATGCAGGAAGACCACAAGCCAGTGGGTGGAAAGTCTTGTGAATCCAGTGGCAGTGGAAGCGTCTCAGCATTGGCAGGGGTCTCCACGTGACTTCTGCTGCTCCAGGGCGCTAGTGTAGCTCCACGTGTCTTGTCAACAGGAAAGCCTCGCAGGGAGTGAGCGTGTGTCCCGCCTTCAGTGAGCTGTGCATCTCCTTAGCGCCTCCAAATGAGGTCATCAAACTGTGACCTGATGGACAGGCTACACTCCACCCCTTCACTCTTAATACGCTCAAATCGACACTAGATTATGTAACTGCCACACTGTCCCTCATTCCCAATACCCTGTACCCATCTCATACGCCAGCCTGGCTCTGTGGACACTTAAAGGAGCACTGGCAACTAACTTATCCTCTGCTGCTCACCTCAAGGTCAGCAGTTTGAAATCACCCGCTGAAGAAAGACAGAGCTTTCTAGTTCTGGCGAGTGTTACAGTCTCGGAAATGCCCTGGCTATCGGGTCACAGTGACGTGGCATTGACTCGAGGGCAGTGAGTTTGGTTGGGCGGGAAGCTCAGCTCTCAGCCTGCTGCTGGTCCCTTCTCTCGGTGGCCGTCTAGCATAAGCTGTTGTTGGGGCCCAAAATTAGCTCATCCTAGAAGGTCGAAGCTGGGTTGTTGGGGTCACTGAAATTGTATAAATATGGTTCACGTGGTCAGCAGCTAACCCAGGGGCTGGAAGTTCAAGTCCACCCAGAGAGGCGCCTTCAAAGAAAGGGCCTGTGGTCTGTGTCCGCAAAACCAGCCATCGAAAGCCCAGTGGAGCACAGCACTCCTCTGGTTCAGAGGGCACTCAACAGCAGGCGTGGCTTCCAGGCGAGCCGTAGGCCAGCTAACACCATGGGTTTTCCATCATTTGCCTGTGATGTGGGTAAGGAAAGGACATGCCGTTAATGAGCGTGTCCCTCCCTAAAATAACTTCAGCATCAGCTTTAGAAATAGCATTGTCCATATTTTCCCAAAAAGAAAATTGAGGTACATACAGAATGAGGTCCAGGACCCTATCATTAGTAATAGAATTAGGACTGATTGTCAGACCTTTTGACGCTGTGCCTCAATTTGGGTTTTCTTGAATGTAATGACTTTAGATATGATTTGGACATTACTCATTAAAAAATAAGTATGAATCAGCATATCTACCACAACAATTTTAGCTTTTTCAACATCATCTTTAAAAGTCAGGCATCTGAGGAAGTAGGTAGGGTTGGCTACATTTGACCTCCAGCTCTAGAGGGCAGAGGGAGAACCCACCTCCACCTCTGCCCATGGATGATCCCTATCCCTCCCGCCTCCACCACCTGTACCCCATTCTGACACCAACCTTCCTGCCCGCAGCACTCTGCTTCTAGGCTGGGCTCCATCCGCAGTTGCATTGGCCACAGGAAACTGAGTTTATTCGAGAAGTTAACAGGCTACAAGAAATCAGGGTCGGAAAGCATTGAGACTGTGGTGATTTTGTCTGCAAGCACCTCTTCTCAGCCCTGCCAGCAGGCACATCTCTCATTGGTCCTTGGCCTCTGCCTTGCTGAAGACAAGTATTACAAGGCTTGTAGTAGCAGATTTGTTATGAAATCAGTTCTGTAAAAGGTCACATGTCGACTGACTTCCACCTTCACTAATTGTGCAATCTATAAGAACTTTAAAATTAGGTATGATGCCAAGTTACTTCGTGTACTTGAGAGCAGAGAGGTAAGGTGACCCCGAGTACTTCAGAATTGGGAAGATTTTGTTAAAGCCAGCAAAAATTTACTCTTCTGGCTCTGTTTTAAGCACGGGGAGTATGGCAATAAACAGAACAGGCCCCCCCTTTTAAAATCATTTTATTGGGGGGTCATCATACAACTCTTATCACAATCCATACATGAGTTGAATCAGGGGTCACCCTCATTCTTTTCTAGGTATTGACTTTCTATTGAGCCTTTGTTATCAGCTCATTCTACCCCCTCTCCCTCTCCCCACCATCATAACCCCCTGATAGATTGTACATTGTTATTATTTTCATCTCTCACACCTCTTGCTGTCTCCCTTCCCCCATGTTTCCTGTTGTTCTTTCCCCCTGTAGAGGGGTGTATGGTCATGTGTTGATCATTGTGATCGGTTCCCTCTTTCTCCCTTTCTCTCCCCCTCTCCTTCTGCTGTCACTATTCCCACTCCTGTTCCCGGAGTCTGTGTGTCGTGAGCTCCCATCTCTTATCTGTACCTGTGTACATGTTCCAGTCTAGTCTGAATTGAGAAGCAACACTGGGGTTGTGGTAGTGGGGGTAAGGAAGCCTGAAGGAACCAGAAGAATATAGTGTGTTTCATCAATGCTTTTCCTCCACCCTGGTGACTCATCCCTTCACTATGGTCCCTCTGTGGGGAGATAGTTCCACTGTCTGCAGATGGACTTTGGATCTCTGCTCCAGCCTCCCTCGTTATCAACAATATGTTTTTGTTTGTTATGTGTCTGCTGATGCCTTTTACCTGGTCCCTGTGACTCCTCATGATCACAACAGTGATGTGCTTCTTCCATGTGGACTTGTTGCTTCCCTGATGAATGGACGCTTGTGTCACTTCAACCTCTAAGGCCCCAGACGCTATATCTTTTAGTAGCCGGACACCATCCGCCTTCTTCACCACATTTGCTTATGCACCCGTTTTGTCTTCAGCGATTGTGTCGGGAGGGTGAACATCTCAGACTGCCAATTGGTTAGAACAAAGTCTTCCTGAATTGAGGGAAGGTGTGAGCAGAGACCCAAAGTCCATCCCCTACCTCAGGGTATTGCTGTATAAATATACGTACATGGGCTAATCCCTCTATCTTTGTGGATTATACTTCTACCCACTGCTTTGCTTCCTTGGTCCTTCCTGTTTCCTTTTACCTTCCTCTTGCCTCACTCAGAGCCCTTTCTTTAAAACAGCTTACATGTTAACAATAGGAGACAAATAAGTACAGTGATAAGATAACTCATTTCAGGCGCAGAGAACTGTATGAAAATAAGGTGACGTAGACTGTTTAGGAGATGGTTTTCGTTAAGACACTCAGGGGAGTCCCCACCGAGGGGAGAGTGTTGGAGATGAGCTCTAACTGGCCAAGAGCCTTGGGGGTGGGGGGGCAGTGTTGGCTGTGCTGTATGTGCCACTCTGATTTTAGACCATCAGCTGTCTCAAGGAAAATGAAGGATGAGAGTTTTTACCATTTTCCAAATGAAACATGGGTAGATTTGAAGAAACAGTAATTTGCATGACAATGAAGTAAAAGTGATATGAAGTACTCAGATTGCCACCTTGAATTTCTTGGGGCTTGCCTAGGTAAACATCAACCTTGAATTCCTGTTTTTGAGTTTTAAATTCAATGCCATAGGCCACACAGGAGAAAGGCCTTCTGATTTAGCAGAGATTGAAAAGTAGATACCAGAAATAAATGGCCTGTGTGTGTTAATATATCCCTCTAAAAATGGAAAATGCAAAGTGAGAGAAATACCCGATTTCAAGTAGTTCTATCCCTTTTCACAGCAGAGAATAATTAGAAGCAGCCAATTGAAGGGAAGTCACGGAGTTGAATTTAGGGAAATCTCTGGTTGCTTTTCTTGAGTTTTGCCAGGAGAGGGGGACCCCAGGACCCTGGGTGCTAGGCTGGTGGAAGGGTGTCTACTTTGTGGGCAGGTGTTGCACAGATCCTGAGCCTGTTGTCTTCCTCCTGGCAGGTGGCTCAACCACAAAGGAGTGAGGCAGAAGCGTCTGAATGCCTGGCTGGGACTCAAGAACGAGGATGCCGATGAGTACGTGCTCCAAGTACCTCCCGTCGAGGGCTCGCTTCCCACCCTGAGGCCCGGGCCTGCCCTATCTGTGCTCAAGACTAGTTCTCTGTGTCACCCGAGACACTGAACCCAGAACCTTGTGTCTCTTAAACGGAATTGCCTGTCGAGTCCCTATAGGCTCTGAATCCAGAGACCCATCCAGTCACATAGACCTGTGCGCACTGCCCCAGGCTTCGATATGTCAGTCAACTGGGGTGGGGGGGGGGGCGGGGAGACATGCGATTTCAGTGCTCTGCGCCACACAAAGCAGTGGCGGTCTGTAAGACAGCAAAATCCAGCCCCAAACAAGTTACAATTTCATGTTGCCCTTATCCTGGGCTTAAAGATTTAGAAGGGAGCTTTATTTATGAATTTGCCTTTGGAAATATGTAACCTGATTGTTAAAATGGTATGTTAACCTTAATTTTTAGGAACTATTTTGTGAATGAGGAAGAGGAGAACCTGCCCCATTATGATGAGAAGACCTGGTTTGTCGAGGATATCAATCGACTACAAGCAGAGGACTTGCTCTATGGAAAACCCGATGGCGCCTTCTTAATTCGAGAGAGCAGCAAGAAGGGGTGCTACGCCTGCTCGGTGGTGTAAGTCTTCTCCTGGGTTCTAGACAGTTGCCTCGACGACTCAGACCAGATGAGTTCAAGGGCCGTCGTCACAGTCACGGGGTCATGGCGCGAACCATTTCTGTTTCTACAGAGAGAAGAGCTGGTTGTTCTAGGAAAAGTGATGTCCGCAATCACCTTGGGCATTTACATTTACATGG
>PVJH01012623.1:0-63599 GCA_004026705.1 Nesogale talazaci | reverse complement strand
AGAGGCCCATTAATTGATCAGGCATTCCCATTCTTCACAATGGTATGCATAATTTGCTATGATCCATAGAACCAGATGTCTATACATCATCAATTAAAAAATGTAAACACTTTCTGGTATTCTCTATTTTAGTCAAAATTATTCAGACACCAGCATTGAGATCCCTAATTCTATGTCTTCTTTTGATTCAACTTGAATTCCTAACAGGTTTTCAGGGTGCATTGCCACAATCGGTTTTTCGGTTTGGTTTTTTTAGTTTTTCTTCAGCAAAATTTTACTTGTGTGTTATTCAAGATACTGTTTGAAAATTTCTGCATTCTATTGAATAACTTTTCTTTGGAATAGGTAAAACATGAACCTCAGCCCATCACTTCGCTAGCTATCAGTCTTCCTTCCGAAGTGGTAGACTTGAGGGGGGAGGGATAGTGGAGTAGAAAGGGGTAACAAATTTCTCGGATCTGCATTTGACCTCCTCTCTGGGTGTGGACAATGGGGGGGGGGGGGGCGGAGATGAGAGAAGTGACACATTATAAAGTGTAAGATAGGAAGAGGTAATAACAATTTGTAAGTTATTGGAAGTTCATGGGGGAGAAGTGGGGAAGGAGAAATATGCAAAATTGGAATTAAAAAAATAAAGAATTAGAGGAAAGAGGGGAAGAGGAGCTTATGCTGGAGGGGTTCAAGTAGATAATGTAGCTGAATGTAGCAACATGTATACAAATATGCTTAATACAAACAATGCATTTAAAGTATTAAAAGATGTATTAAATGTATGAGCCCCCAATAAAATCTATGTTTAAAAAAAGAAATATGAAGGGGCCTCAAAATTTTGGGGAAAATTCTATTATATTTTAATTTGATATTTCCATGAAATTTTGGAAGCCCCCTCATGTAGCTTCAAAACTGGCCACAGTCTGCTTGATGGGGGCAGAAATGTTGGCTGCCATGCTTCTGGAAACCACACCACCTTTTCCATGAGTGCTATCTTAGCCTCTTCTAGGATGAGAAGGGCGACAGCGGCATACTAAATTTCTGCCTCTTCATCACTTCACATTCAGGAAGGTCCCAAGTCCCGGGAGATGTCCTCTCTGTAATGGGCCCTGCACTTTGCTCTCATGCTTCATTTCCAGAGCCAGCATCCCAGCCCAGATTCTTGTGGGCCTCCATGTCAGAGCCACTTGACTGTAGTGAGAACCAGAGAATCTACTGCAGTCACCAACTGTCCTCCTGCCACCAGCCTTTACTCGGTCCATCCCACTCAAATGGCCCCTGGCAATTATTTTTCCAAAAGCACAGTTCTGATAATTCTACTTACATGTTTAAAAGTGATCACAGAGTCCACTTTAGTTGCCCAGTGTCTTCTTCTCATGCCCTCCCCAATAATGGATGTGCCAACAAGCACAAACTCCGCACACCTCCTCCACAACCTGAGCGTTTTCCAATCTTTCCCTCAGCCTGGCACCACTTTACAATGCCTCACTGGCTTTTCCCTATGATCTCCCACTATGAAAATGCTGGGCACCTTAAGCTCTGTTGAGCAGTTTATCAGAACATAAGAACTCTACCCTCAATTTTCTTGTTTAGGTCCTATGGCACTTAATCTTATCATTAGTATTCTCAAGGAAAGAACTGTATGCCAAGTACATGGTTAGACACCATAGACAAAGCACATTTGCCTTCATAGTCTTTTGATGGCCTCGACCATCTTCTCATCCTGCCATCGAGTCGATTGTGACACCTTATGGAGGCTGCAAATCTTTACGGGCACAGATAGCTTCATCTTTCTCCCATGAGAAAGTGCATTTGAATCACTGACCTTGTGGAACAACACTTCAACGGGCAGCAATACCAGGCCACTCTCAAACTCCGATCTGTGAACTTCCTCATCTTCTATCTCCAAGTGGCCTACATAACTTAGCTGAGCAAGACTTGTTGGAAGAACTGTTGCAGATTTGAACTTGTCAAAGAAAACTCTTTGAGCTCAATACTTTCCAAAAGAACTTCCAAAACTTCATGAAGAAAATGCTAGAACCGAAGAAATCTGCAATTTTTATGGAGTTGGCTAACCTTACCAAAGTTGAAAGACTTTCAACTGCCTAGATTCAGAAAGACTCAAGGATCAAATGAGGGGTAAGAAAAATTTTTTCTTTTAAGCAAAATAACATTAGAATTCAAAGAAGGGCATTTAACTGTGTAATCAAATTGTAAGATGAAACAAGAGTTGTTTCTCTGTGGCTTCATAAAAAGAAACAGTACTATCTGACATGAATTCCGGGGAGGGTGATAACATTAAACCCTGGCTAAGAACCTACAAAGTAAAACACTCAACTGGACCAAACCCCTGCTGATTAGATTTGCAAACGGACAGACAGACACAACACAAAATCAAGACAGACACAAGGAATGTGGAGAGCAAGAGAATAAAAAAAGCCAAATTCTTCACCTTTTTCCTTGAAGTTCTGACCTAAAAAGTCTGAAGCAACAGCCCACAATTTCCAACAACTACTGAGGGCACACGAGCTTTCTCGGGGCCTATGTTGGTGGGTGCCAGAGATCAGACTGCAGTCATAGACAGCACTCACAAGAGAAGAAGCGTCCAGGGGCCACCAAGATAGAGTACAGGTACGTGATCCTGCACTCTAATAATAGCAAATCATGTAGGTGGGTATTAACTTGTCCTGAAAAGTAGATGTGACAGTCTCTTTGTTCTCAGAGGCCCAGGCAGGTCTCAGTCCTGTCGGTGAGATCTATGAAAGAAAATCGTTTTTTATTTTGTTCCAACTTTTAATCCAATATCTTGGTAGTAACTGAAATGGACACAAACTCTAAATTCACATCTGCCTCAGGTGACAACTAGAATAAGAAACAGGCAATATAAAAGTGATGAGAACTTACTCTCTAAAAAAAAACTTTCTATGTAGCTCTTTAAAGTTACATGAAGACTGAAATATCTTGCTAAGAATCCCAAAAGATTAAAGAGACTCTGCTATACAAAGTCTGGCTTTCAGCTAATATTTTAGGCAGTGTTTTTACAAATAAAGTTTTGTCGATTATTAATAATACATGGATAAGAAAATGGGCCAGGACATAGAAAATGGATTTTGTAGGTAAACGGCATTCATTTCTGGTTTATGAAACAGGGCTAGAAGCTTTCAATGAAATAATAGTGCTTTAAGGACCAAGAGACCATCAAGTTTCAAATACCTTCATTACTTGTTGTTAATGTCAGTTGCCTCTGAGTCAATTCCAACAGATGAAGAGAGAAAGAGAAAGAAACTTGACCTAAAGGACTTTAAGCACTTATGTGCTTAAAACGAAAAGGGTATATGTGTGTGAAGAGGTAGATAATAAAATATCAGAGGACGCATATAAGGCAATATACAGTAAATCTTTCCTTGTGAGGCACTGACACAGAGCTATGGAATTTTAAGACTCGAGAAGGTCCAATGTTTTGGTAGGAAATATTTTATCAAGGAGATGAAATTTCAGTCAGTCTCAGTGAACCCTTTTTGGAGAAGCAGATAAAAGAGGTATTCTGGGAGGGCAGAGGATCAATCCAGGCAAACTGGATCATCAAAGGCAAGGAGGTCATGAAATGAGTCATGGACAAAGACCAAGCTTCTCAGTCTTAGATGGAGAGCCATTGAGTGGTTCGAACAGTACTTAGACCACTCCCAAATGAGAGGCTGAGGCTTGAGTTCCTCCCAGAGGGACTTCGCAAGAACTCTCTGGAAACGTCTGAAAAACCAGTGACCAAAAACTCTACACTGACACCCTGGGGTCCCTGTGGGTTTGGCATTACTAGAGGGCAACTGTGATTGAGGGGGCTGGCTGGGTTAAGACATGACAAGGAAACTGGATAGGTGGGTGGGTCAACAGATGTAACACCACTTTGTTGCATGTCTTCTATGATCTGTATCACTGAACTGAACTGATGTGCCAAGATACAGGTCACTTTGCAAATGATGAAAGTCTGGAGAGAAAACTACCTCTAAAATAAACAAGGAAAAGGACCTCTCACAGTCTTAAAAAGGGCTTTCTTTTTTTTTAATCATTTAATGATTAAAATCATTTTATTGGGGGCTCTTACATCGTTTTTCTCAATACATAAATAAACATACTGTGTCAAGCACCCTCACATGTCCACTTCTATTAACGTTCTCCAATTGTCCGTCTTTTCCCTTAAGCCCCTAGTATTGGCTTTTCCATCCCTTCCCCACTTCCCCTGCTCTCTCCTCCCCACCAACCCTCAATACTTTATACATTGTTATTTTTCTGTCATATCTTACATTGTCCAACCTCCCCCCCCCCAATCCACTCCTTTGATTCCCGTCCTTCAAATAAGAACTTATGTGTATATCCTTGCCGTTGGTTCCGTCTCTCTACCCCACCTTCTCTCTACCCTTCCAGCATCTCCAAGCTAACCACTGGCCCGAAGGGGGTCATCCATCTTGGTTTCCCCATATCTCCAACTTCTCTCTATACTAGTGTACCTTCTCCAGTCCATCTGTATTTGTAAGGTGGAGTTGGAACCATGATGGTTGGCGGGGGAGGAAGGTTTCAGGAACTAGAGGGAACTTGTGTGCATCATCACTGCCCGGCTGTACTTTGACTGGTCTGCCTCCTCCCCATGACTCAAAAAGGGCTTTCCTATAAGGATGGGTCCAAGATATGGAGTCAGGAAGATCAAATAGCTGTCAGAGTGTTCCATATCACTGCCAACAGTGAGGATTTTGGTCAGCCCACTTGATGCTTTATCTATAGAAGTTCAAAGTCTGGATGTCTAACATAATACCGATAAAGACTTCAAAGGATAACAACCACGGCAACGATTTCCTCATAAATTCCTATAAATGCCCTGCTAACAACAGCAACTAGAACTTTTTAAGAAGCCAGTAAGTAATGAATTTAAGAATATGAATCCAACTCTCTCTGACTTTAAATGACTAAACGCCTTACCCAAATTTACCTTTCCTCCCAAGAGGAATCACAGAGAAAGAATTTAAAAGAAGAAACACATGATTCTTAAAGAGAAAAAAAAATCAAATGAGTTAGAACTTCATTACGTGGTCCCTAGAAAAGCCTCTGTGTTTCCCTCTACTTTATCTTCAATAGACATTCCCCAGGAAAGTTAATATGAAATTACCAGATGAAAAACTTCATGTCTGTATACTCAGTACCTCCCCAGATAGCTGTGTGCTATGAGAAGGTACTTAACCTTTCCAACCACTCATGTCTGCAAAATGGTATTCATACCAGTAGCCACTTGATAGGTTATTTGGAGGATCTCATGGTATCACACAAAAACATACTTGGCCAAGGGTTATACCTGAAAAGTGCTTAATTTATGTTTATCACATTAATTTTTTTAAACTACTATTCAAGTTCCTTATACTTACAGTAGAAACCATTACCAAGTTAATAGTCCAGTAAAATGACTATTCCCCAAACTTTTCTACTGCAACTCTTATTTTCTTTTGCCATTTAGCTCAGAAACCACCTCTTCCAAAAGCTTCTTCTACCACCACAACTTCCAGAGCAAGTGGAGGTTCCCGTGTGTGTGTGTGTGTGTGTGTGTGTGTGTGTTTGCTTACTCACGTAGTACTTTATACTATTGTTGTCCATCAATAACATCCTAACACCTTCATCATAAAGGAAGCTCTTGAGGGCAGGGTCTTATCTTTTATACCTTACTACATACATGTGCCAGACATGAGAAATGCAGAACAACTTACTGTTCACCAATATAGTTCTCTTTCTAAGGCATCTAAAGAATATGATCATAGTTCCTGAAAGTGTCCAATTTATGAGAAACGTGAGAAGAGTGAGGTTCAGCAAACTCTATTTTAGGATAAAGTAAAACCTCTTCATTAAGCTATTTGAGGAAGACAGTGGTATGTTATCCTAACCTAATAAGTATGTACTACATCAAAGCAAACCAAGCACATTGCCACTGCGTGATGCTGAATGATATCTCTATAGGATAACGTAGAATTGTCCACAAAGGTTTCCATATGTGCAAACTTTTTCAGGACTGACTACCATATCTGTTCCCATGGAATTCCTGAGTGGGTACAAATTGCCAGCCTTCTGATTGGCAGCTGAATTCTTTCACCATTGTACCATGAGGAATACTTCAGGAAAGGGAATACAAAACAATGCAAAATACAAAACAGTGTCCCCATGGATGGGCATCTTGACAACTATGAAGACCTTATATCACATCTAATGAATTCAGAAATCTTGGAATATAATCCATGTAGTTTCCTGTGCCTTTTCTTTTCGCTTCTGGTTTCACATATATAACCTTACCTCTTGAACCTAAAGGTTTACTTTTTGAAAAAGTGATGATCCTATCTTGTGCTTCTTTTTTAATTGTCTAAAACTCCTTAGAAGGAGCCTTGTGAGGTAAGGATTGAACTTCTAACCACAAGGTTGACAGTTCCAATGTACCAGTAGCTCCTCAAGAGAAAGACAAGCCTATAGGCTCCTGAAAAGACCTACAGCCTCAGAAATTCTACACGGGGTGGCTATGAATTGGAATCAACTAGATGGCTTTGGGCTCATTAAAAAATACACCAACCTCGCTGCCATAGCACCTTTGCGGACTCAGTGCAAGTCCCTGGGGTTTCTGAGGCTGCCACTGTTGATGGGAGAAGAAATTCAGCTTTTCTCCCATGGAGACACTGATGGTTTTCAAGTACGGACCAACATACACCCACAATACTATAAATGATGAAACTTGATCTCAAGTGCTTTGGAAATGCTATCAGGAAGGACCAATCCCTGGAGACAGTCGTTATGATTAGTGGAGTCAGCGAACACATAATTAAATATATATATATATATATATATATATGTAGACCCTCAGCAAAACGGGTTCACACCGTGATTCAAGAGTGGGCTGCAGCAGAAGAACAACGATGATGATGATGGTGCGGGACGGTGTGGTGTTTGGTCCTATTGCGTGCCCACTCCCCAACACCTAACCACTACAACCTACTAACAGTGCCCAAGGGTTTCCGGCACACAGCAAGTAGAGGTAGTTGTTGTTTTACTTTAGTAAGTTCTCTGTTCTTACCCAGAAGGTGAATGCTTTTCAAGCCACCTTCAGGAACCTGACATCAAGTGACCTTCCTCACGATCCTCACGAGCAGGAAGGGCCAGCATCATTAGCCCAGAGGGGAAAGCGAGGTTCAGATAAGTGCTACACTGGGGCGGGAGGTGGGGGGCTGGGCTGCCAATGCCAGGCCTGATTCTTAGTCTAGCACTCTTCTCACAGCTTTACAAGGTACGGAACTCAAACGAGGGATGGCAGATCACACAGAAAACACGAGATGAGTGCACTCTTTTGCTTGTAAAGAGGAAAAAGTCATTAACTGCTAACTAGCACATCTTCAAGTCATCCTTTTTCAGACATGCTTGGAAAGGTTCTCAGCAGAGGACCTAAGAGCCCAAACATCCAGCCCCATCCCACCTCCCCCTTGCCCCATCCTTGCCCTTTTCCCAGGTGTTCACTTACTTAGCCATCCCACGCTGGGAGTGCGGCGCACTCGAGGGTCATCATCCACGAGGCAGGTTGCTAGGCAGGGCACTGAGTTCTCAAGTGGGCTGCGGGCTTTAGTGTCAGAAGCAGAAGACAGGAGGAGGAGGAGGAGGATACATGAGCAGCCACAGCAGGGATGAGGATGGAAGCATGAATTAAGAAGAAACAAATGCTAAAGCAAATCACACACAGGTGGGTTAAAGAAGAACAATGACATCATACATTGACACACCCCTCCCGTGACCCTGCACCGGTCCATGGAACAAACCCACAAGACAGAATGAAAAACATCTAAAGCCATTCACATTCGAACATGATGGTTCTCCAAGTACCCATGGATGCAGTGCATGTGTTGCAGTGGATGGCCTTGTGTACTGCAGCCGTGGTACACAAAACAAGACTGCATACACAAAATGGAAGGTTTACATAATGAACACTAGTTTCAAGATGTAAGATCACACCATTAAGAATTTTGTACCACATAAGCACATACAGAGGGAAGTTACAATTTTGTGAAGCACAGAGAGACCGGGTTGTGGGGGGGGGGGGTGTTGAATTAATAAGCAGATTTCTTATGGGGTACCTCCCAGGTACTTGATATATCTTGTGGACAAATGGAGAAAGTGATATCTCATACTGCCACTTGTAAAGCATTGTAACTTGATGAATACAGAGCTGGGATTCAGATTCCTTTGTCTCTCTCTTTCAACCCTGTATAGGCATGAGGACGAGATACAGACAAAGTAATGCCTCAACACAAATACATTTCGAAATGGATGTTAAACCCCCATTTTCAGGTGCCCTTACTTATTGTAATTTCTTATTTGGTGCACTTTTAGGCTACAACAAGGATAACATAATGAATGGTGCAGATCGGGGGTGCAGGATGGTTCCTCCAGGTATTTTTAATCAATGTGGTAGCACCATCAACTTTTCCCTGAAGAGAATTTCAGCTGGGGTCCCTGTCATGTATGTTGCTATTCTCATCAAAAGCCACACTCCAAGGCTAATAAGAAATGGGCAGCATAATTATCTCTAAGGGATGATAATGAGACTGGAAATATCTATCATCCAATTGCATACAATTTGACTTGAGAGTGTGTTGTGTTTTTTTCCCCTTACTAAACAAGCTAGATATTTAATAATCAAAGCAACAAACATTTAAAGCATATATAACCAGAGCAAAACCTAAATCATCTATTTACTTATGTGTACAAACTATGGGGTCTTTCTGAGGCCACTGGTGACTTCAGAGGTCAACTTTTAAAGTGAATAGTTTACAAATTAATGTAAGTTTATGGCCAAATTTGGGCACTGAGCACATTATAAAACCCAAAAACATTTTTGTCAATTTATCTGTCTGTGTTTAAAAGCTGTAAATAAAGCCAGGACTTGTGAACATGCCATCTGTGCTAGCACCTGTTTGAGGCAAATCTGATGTCTTCTCTTTGCAATCTGAATTTTTAATTGTTTCCCATAATTGAACTTCTTCGCAAGTTCTTACTGCACTAAGAAAAATGAAAGGGGGGAAATGAACCAGTTGAGAAGTTTCCAAAATTGCTTTTGTCAAGAGGGAAGCATTAAAAACCGACTATTATCATACTGCCCAAATGTCTCCTCCCATTGGACAACTCCGTGGCCTGCTTAAAGAGCCAGTCTTCCTGCAGGCTTCAGGAAAGGAAGTGGAAGAAGGTAGCCCCCCATCATTGGTGGCTCTAAGACAGACTGCAAAAGGAACCTGCTGCAATTCCAGATGACTAAAAAGCTGCAGAGGGTGGTACTGCGATGAAAACCCAAGCCATCCTCAGATTCTTTTTTTCTCCCCCCAGGAAGTATGTAGCCACCCAAGTTTTAGCACAAAGGCCATGACCTGCTCTTAAAATGAGTGCACCAGGTCTGCTAAGCCTTGGAGCAACTAACAGACTCTCCCCAATGTCTGCTTTCTCCTCATCTACTTTCAACATGGCAGTGCATTCTTTGGGGGGAACTGGAACTACAGTCTCCCCGGAAGCCGAGCCTCCGCATTAGGGGGACAGTAGGACACAGCTTGGCACGCACCAGTGAAAGTCTGGCAACAAAGGCAAGCATGAAAATGCAACTGCCCATCGAGACCTGGCACCTGTGCTTCAGCGAAGGCGGCATGGAGCCATCTGGCTCTATATGTACCATCACGGAGACCGGGAGGCTCACAGCATACTCATTACCTACACTGGCAGACGCCAACATTTTAATTTGTTTGACGCTGTATGTATTCCTGTGCAGGGAAGGATACAAACTCTGCTTCCTCTTCATGGTACCTACTTTCTCTTTATGAATTTATGCCAGGTTCAATGTGGAGATCAACTTTTGCAAATGTCCAAGTGCTGAAGCCAAATTTCCCATAATCCTGCCATAATAATGAAGTATTATGTGTGCCTTGCCCGAATAATGCTCTCATTGTGTCTCTTTTATGCTCCAGATATAAAATAAACAGCTTTGCTACTGTCTTCCATATTCTCAATTGTATCATTTTTGCCTAACCCCAGGTATAAATAATTCCAGCGGTTCTCAAAGTGAGTAATATCAACCCCTGAGAGGCAATGCAAAAATCCACATGGGCAGAAAAAGCTGATACCTACCCTTTATTCTGGATTATAGGGCCATAGGACAAAAGTCTATCATTGTCAAGGGGTACCGGATAATTTTTTTTTTTCTGAAAAGGGGCAGTAAACCAAGAAATCTTGAAAATCTATGGCTTATATTATTGTAACTTAATGAGGAGAGATATCGTTCTGAAATTTTTTGAACAACAGTTTCAATCTCAAACATAGAGAAAAATAATGTAGGCACTGCTAATCAATGTTTCGTGTTTCCCCTGAGAATCAACTTGTTCAATTTTAAACCAATTCAAGTTAGGTTGTCACTATTTGAAATAATCAAATAAACCAAAAAGCTAGTCCAGCAAAATTCCGTTTTATCTGTTCCATTAAGAAGAAAATAAAATCCATTCAAATTAAACTCTTAAGATTCTTGTGGGGGTTCAGTATTGTGTGATCAAACAGCTATCAAGCATCTGCTATGAATTCCACCTTGCTATTAAACTGACAAATTTAACCCAAGACTATAGCACATGGTGAACAATTACACATGGTCCCCTCACATCTTTGGTTCTGCATCTAAGAACACCTGTCATCTGACATCTGTCTCTCCTATCCCCATAGCACTTTCCCACAGAATCAAAACCTTTTAGCAATGTCAGAGTCCTTGACAGGGGCAGAGCACCCAAGAAACAAGGTAAGCATGGGCTCACCTTGTTTCACTTGTGACAGATCAGTAAGTAAGCATAAGTAAACCCTTGCTTGCCTTACTTATTGGGCAATGAGCCTCTTACTATAAAAAGTAACAATCCTGAACTTTTTGATGAGTGGGAAGTACATCACTATGATTAAGAAAACTTAATACCCTTGTAGTTGATTCAGCATATTAACATTAACCACAATAAGTTCTTCCATTTATTTTATGTTTAGTTCCATCCTTTCATTTTAAAAGCCGAGGTAAAAACATTTACATTAGAAAGATCATCAAGAACAATTCATGGTATACAGTGGGGGTTGAAAAAGTTAGTGGGAAAATGAAATTAAAATATTATAGAATTTTAATTAAATATATGTATAAAATAGAATGTTTCCACAAACATTTTGAAACCTCTCACTGCCATCATGTAGATTCTAACTAATAATGACTTTACAAGACAAAGTGAAACTGCCCCTATGGGTTTCTAAGACTATAAGTCTTTACAGGCATAGAAAGCCTCATCTTTCTCCTTCAGTGTCATGGGTGGCTTCAAACAGCTGAGCTTGTGTAGCCCACTCTATCATTAGGGCTCCTTTTATAATGAATGCTCAACAAGTCACAGTGAGCTATTCTTGTTACCACTGCCACTATCACTAATGGAGTCATGTTCCCTTTGCGAACATCCTGAAGGGTGCTGGGAAATACTACAGACCTCAATGTTGACCTTGCTTAAATTCAACTTTAAATTCAAATTACATTTTTTAAGAAATGAGCTATACATGCTGGAAAATACTACAGACCTCAATGTTGACCTTGTTTAAATTCAACTTTAAATTCAAATTTTTTAAGAAATGAGCTATACGCCTCTAGCAAACCCATGTCTCTTGCCTTTCTACTGAAGCAGAAGTTGAGTAAAAGCCTTCATGTTTGGCAGACTTAAATGGCACTCCCTTCTTTTTTCCTTTTTTGAAAGGCACGATAAAAAGCCAACAGCTATCACAAGTTACGTTTCTCTCTTGCCTTCTCTCCTCTTCTCATTCTTTTATTATTATTATTATTATTATTTATTATTATTTTGGGGCATCAGTGTCCCCTGGTGGGAGTAGAAGGCCCAGCCTTGCTCCTGGAGAGCTGCTGCTGGATTTGAACTGCCATCCCTCACACAACCACTATGCCACCGGGGCTCAGCCCCCTCTTCTCATTCTTCCTGCCTTTCCTCCTCCTCTTTGACTTTTCTTTCCCAGACACCAGGCAGAGTCTCAGGTCTTCTAACTACTCTCAGCACCAAGTGAGCCTGGAAAACCCAGGACTTCACAAGGGTTGTTCCACCAAGGACCTGAGCCTTAGAAGAAAAGTCACCCAGGGTGAGCAGCAGTGAATTAATATAACAAAATCCAAAGTCACGTCCACAGATTTGATTAGTGGCCCGATAGGACAATTCAGAACTGCTATTTTGGATTTCCAAGACGGTGAATCTTTACAAGATCAGAGAGCTTCATCTTTCTCCCAAGAAGCTATGGATGGGTTTGAATTATTGACCCTGCCTGCTATTCGTGGACTATTGCTTGTCTCACAGTGCCATAAGACCAGACCACTTTAATAAATATGTGACTGTGAAATTGAGAAAAGGGTGTTCATATGTGGCAGGATAAGATAAAGAGAATCATCCCAATTCCTCTCCCCAGTCTTAGACTCCAGCCATATAAGATAATTATTAAAGACAGTTATTTAACAAAGGCAATGATTATCATGCAAAACTATGTTCATTTCATAATCATATTCTACTACGCATACATATATACATGTGTGTATTAGTTGTCGATAGTTAAGAACTATCTTTGCTCAGATAGAGTTATAAATCTTATAATCTAAATGAAAAGAAATATATATCCCATAAGTGCCACCTCATTATGTATTATGTGGCATTCATAAAATTGAGAATAAAGTGATGCTACTTTAAAATTCAAACTCTAAAATTTTTCCCCATAAATGAAGTGGTAAAGAAAATCTTAGAAGCCACAGAAAATACAAGGATTATGGACATCAGTGGCGAATGAAAGCTTTGTTGACCACGTAAAAACTGAAGGTCACTACATTTATCCTTAAAGTATTCCTGAATAATAGCTATTCCTCATCATTGTATGACATTTCACACTCCTCTAATATTTTTAAAAAGATAGATCATCACTCCTGGTTATGTACACAAACTCTGACCCTTGTGTCATAGATATTAAAACCGCGGCTCCAGGAGAGGAGAAAAAGGGTTCCAGAGGACACTGCTCCCCGTTTCAGCCAGGTGTGGAGGGAGGCCTTTGGAGAACATGCTGCCAGGTCTTCCAGATGAGGAGCATGTAAACAGTTAATGTCAGAAACTAATCAGCTATGTTATTTGAAATCTGCTAATTTATAGATTAGGCCTGACTCTTCATTGTTACAAAGAGCAGAACAAGCAAGCAAATAAAAGGAATGTCCTTTGGATAAAAAAAAAAAAGTGCTATTTATTTAAAGCTTGAAAGCTTTGGACACTATAAATCTAGAAATCCAGATACCTACCTAAAGAAAAAATATATATAAACGGGACCTGATGAATGAATTATAAATACAATTTTAGAAACTGACATTGAGGAAATTTGGACTTTCAGGGATACTACATGGTTTTCAAGGTTGTAAAGCAGGCAGCATCACGCTTCTGCCCTGGAGCAGCTGGTGGGTTCAAACGACTGACCTTGCTGTTAGTGGCCCGACACTCACCCCAGGCACTTCCAGGGCTCCTCCTTACATTGTAAGGAAGCCTAGAATTATTGTCAACAGCAGTCATATTTTCTCCTACAACTCTGTGTGTGCTGATTTCAAAAGACACAATGTGGAAAGGGCTTGGCCGCAGCATCCTCTGTTGCAGATGGGTTTTGAAAAGAGGAATCCAGAGAGAACATGTGAAGAGGTTTTTTAAAAACATGTTGTGGGACATTTCTCTCTTCTTTTCATCCCATTTTCCCACACACTTTTTAAAACTCCCTAGTATGCGGTAGCAACAAGAGGTGGGAGCAACCAGGTCACGTTTTTCGTTTTCGTATTTAAAGAGAAATGAGGGAGGTGGCAAATTGGAGGTAGAACTCCAGGATCACTCTGGGTCAAGTCTTGAGTTCCCACAATTCAGGAGATAAAGAGGTGTGGAGGAAGGAGGATGGGAGAGACTACAGAGGCAAGGGCAGCCCTGATCCCTGCTTTGACGCCTGTCAACGCTTTTTCAATGCTGAGATGCCCAGGGTGGGGCAGGGCTTCCCCGACAGCCACTTAGCACAAACTAATACCTACCACAGACACAGACTGAGACGGCTGTGATGAGAAAAGACTGTCTCCCATCCGACTTCAGGAAAAGGTTTGGATATCAGCATTTTCTCTCAGAGTTGCTTCTGACTGAGAAGCTACAGAGAAAAGAGGTGTCATCTCCCAAATCATTCCACCTCACCTCTTCCTGAATTGCACTGAAACATGTAATAACTTTAATACCATCAGCTGAGTGGTAACTGTGTGCCAGTCACCATTATAAACATTGTACATACATGATCTCATGTAACTCTCATTCTCTCTGAATTAGAGGCATCAAAACAGAACACTAAATTGTCTTCCCAATTTTTAATTGGAACAAAAATCAAAACTGGAAGCATGAAATTGAATTAGGTTAAAACAAAGTCTCAGAGTCCGGTCTGATTGGATAAGCAAAGCTGCTTCTCAATAAAGGACACATGCTCTTGCAGCCAGTCCGGCAGGACCTGACTTTGGTCATAATCTAAGGACGGAGGGAAGGTGACTGGAAACGGAGAGGGAACACGGTGACTATACTCAAATTGCTACAAAAACAATGAAAGCTTACTGCCCAAATGAAGACCCCTCATGCTTTGAGATCCTTAAATTGGGTCTCCTTTATCTTTGGTAAGTCTTTCGTAAGATAACACAAGTCAAAAACATTGATATAAAGTGTAAGTAAGGTATTGTTCAACTCAGGCCAGCCTATAAATTATTTTTAAAAAATAAGGTGATCAGTAACCCTATGATTTGTGGAAAAGTAGAATTAGAAAATGATGAAAAATTTCCATGAACTTTTTCAATGGGTAAAAATCAGTTCAGCATATGTTTTTCCTTTTACTTCTCCAACAATAGGCAAAATAAAGCCATCTTATCTGATTTTTAAACTACTACGAAGGACTGTTCATGGTAATAAAGGCTACTTTCATAGTAAACTTATATAATAAAGAATAATTAACTAAGTATCTCTGAGAAAATTATTAGCTGAAATCACATGAAATTGCTGGAAGTCATCTGAATCTTATCCAAAAACACAGCAATTGTTCACCTAAAGCTATTGTTGGAAAAAAATTAAAATAGAGGGAGGAAAATCCAACCACAGAGGACATGAAAACCTTATTATTTTGTGCATGCAACACTAACTCTATGCAAATGCCTCAATGAAGACATTGAGAAATTGTAACATTTGCCCACAATTTGGTGCCTGCAAGACATGTCCATCAGAATTCACAAATATCTCAGAAGTGGCAATTTCACAATAATTAACATCTTGGAAGCTAGCCTGATTCTCTCCTGACTTATTACAAGTAAAAATAGCTCTCGTTTCTCTTCATAAGTACCAAGTTATCTTGGACCCCGTATCACACCAGGATCCTAGAAGTTGAGAGTTAGTCCTTTAGGCATGGACAGAGAGAGTGGTATGCTGGAAAATGGTCGGCAACTATTTTTACAGATAATACACATGTGAATCTAAATGCAAGTATTATAAATTATATGAATAAAAGTAATGATATAATACATGATGCTATTTTATCTTAACAGAGAATTATTCCTTTTTATTGTAAATTCCAGACAGCCAAATGATTCTCACAGAAGATTTTGATGATTTTTGACAATTTCATGCATCAGTAGCCAACTTGTCAGTTGCAAATGGTGGAAAAACTGTACTTCCAATATCAGTACTGATTAATATTTTCACACATGTTTGTGAGTAAGCAGTGAAACAAAGAAGACATATGTCAGACCTCACTCATTCTTCAGTAATGTGAATGGTTCTTTTGCTAAACTGAATAATAGGTTCCAGTGCTAAAAGAATATATCCTCAATTTTATGAGCTATTCATATCTTAACAGGTACAGTTATAGACACGACTTACTTGTAAATTAAACCTACATTATTAACATTTCCTGTCATTTTTTAAAGTCTCAGACACAATTAACAAAAGAATAAATCAACTTCTGATCCATCATGTTTGCTGATTCTGTGGTATAAATCCTACTAGGGTGGCCGATTTCAAGCTGAGGACAAAAAGGCACTAAATGAGGAGGTGGGAAGAAAAACACCATTATACAGCCCTTCCACCATACAGACACAAGGTATGAAAATAGCTGAAGAGCATAAACAAATGGGCAGTGTATTCAAATCGGGATCAACACCAAGCTGGTTTCCGTAAAGCAAAGGTTAAAGATGTTGCCAAATTCTAACTTTTCCAAACCATTGTACCATTGCATCATTGTGATTATCAAGTACTTTTCTCCCTTTGGTTCTTTTGCTTCTCTCTCTCTCTCTCTCTCTCTCTCTCTCTCTCTGTTGCAATTTGCTGCAACAGTCTCACTGAATTCCCAAACTGCACTTACACTGCTTGGGTTTATGAGGGAAGTAATCTGGGACAACTGAGGATCAAGATCAACTTGGAAGTAGTCACTGCTCTGCTCATCAGCTGCTCAACCTGGAGAGAGTGTTCTCCGTCCGTGTTGCCGGGCCCTGCCCAACCAGCAGCCTACTTGAGCAGGTGCTTAGCTCCATGGCTCAGCAACCAGAACAGTGGCCAGGCGCTGTGCTCGTGGGGCCCGCCTCACACCATTGTCTCTCCCATTGGCCCTCCTCCCATTGTCTCTCACCTTAGCAATCCCTCCTTTCTCCCTGAGCCTTGCTTTCGGCCTAATACCATGACAAAACTGACCAATTAGGCTCCTTGATTAGGGTCCCTTATACCCTATTCACCTGGTCCCATCCTGACCTGATCAGCAAGCAATCTGAGCTTCTTGGTGAGCCACAAACATTGAATTTCTGTGGTACCTCCCAGTCCTTCCATAGTTATGTGTCACGTTGCATTTACTAACTGTTCTGTGAAATGGAATATTAGGTGATTTAGATGCTGTATGGACACTTATGTCCAGAGGGTGTGAAACTTCCTGCTGCTTTTGCCTAGTGGCTCCTGTGAAGTGCATGGTTGGGGCAATTTTCAATGTGGAAGGTCTCAGGTGAGCACTCCATCATGTCCCACCAGCAGGAAGCCCAGGAAGCTCCAGCTATGGGAGTCTCAGGTGAACATTCTGAGAAGTCACATTCCTCCACATCCCCAACCACACCACACCCTCCACTATAGGTACCCTCTCTGGTAAGATTGTAGGGAAGTGCATCTCAAATGTGAGAATCTTCCTAGGAAAGGATGGTAATAGCCAGGGTGCATATTTTTCTACAGGATCAAGCAGGCAGAAGGCAGAGCCCATGCCTACCACATTGTGGGGTCAAGGGGATGGGCCAGGGTTGGGAGTTTGGACCTAAGCCCCTACTGACCCATGTTGAGAGAATTTCTGGCTTCCACACAAGGTGCTGGTCCATGCAGTTAGACAGTGCATCAACTGACGCTAAGGAACACAGCCGTGTAAATCACTACATTTCAATAAAATACAAGAAAATAAAGGAGATATGTGCTTAGAGCACTTAATCTCTTTTTAGGTATAATGAGTTAGCTGTAACTTTATATAATTTGTATTTTTATTAATGGCTATGTTTAACAAGCAGGAAAATTATTGATGATAATTGAGCCTTTAAGAATAAATGAGAGCACACTGCAGGGAAATGAAAACATTTTCAATTTGAGGTTCTATCCCCATAAATTTTGCCTATCAATTACATTGTTTGGAATTATAATGAATGCTGGAAATATCACCGACTTTAACTTAGGAAAGAAAACTAAGGTGACATGAATTTATCTAGTTCTTATATATGTGAAGATGTTGCAATCTAGCTTCAGCTATCACAGTTATGACAACTTGCTCCATTAAAATAGTAGCAATAATTATGTAAGGCTTTAAGAGATTAATTCTAGGAACATTTCATTGCCATTAATGACACTAAGTGATTTAGCCCTAAAATAGAAAGGTGATTGCCTAAACTTGCAGGTATGGAATAAACAGTGAGAGAAAACCAAAGAACAGCCATCTGACCATTTATAATCATGTACCTTGAAGGCTCCTGAAATTGATTGCTGTACAATCTTTGAAAGCCAAATCTTGCCCCTGGATATTTCAAGGGAGTTAGGTAACCTGGAGGCCAATAACAACATGTTTTCAAAGGACCTAATCGTATCCCTTGCTTCAGGGTGCAAGCTGATCGGTTGGCAAGCCGGAAAAGAACTGCCTGCCCTTCCAACTGGCTTTCTGCCCAGCAGATATAACATTTCACAAACGAAAAGGTAAATGACGAAGGCAATTTCAACTTTCCTCTGAAGTACAAAGATCTACGGGTAGGATAAAAGGCTGAATGGCTTAAGCAATATCAACCCATTGGTTGTATTTCACATCCAAATATTTTCTCCTAAAGCACAAAGTCCTGGACTCCAAGACCCATCTGTTCCCAATTTCTACCCTGCCTGCACATCCCTGAACAAGAAGCTCACACCCTGCTGGTGGCAGCATCCTGACTCAGCCCCGTTCATCCTTCTCTCTGCGCGTACAGCAGTACTTGAAAGCAATATACTCACTCAGTTCTCAAATCTGCCACAAAGTCCATGGTTAGAAAACAAAAATGTAAAAGCCTACAATGAGATTTAATTTTATATGAGAAAGGGCACTACTGATTAATTGCTACTGCTCTAAAAACATGAGTGGTTTTCTAAAATGAAATATCTGTGACATTATTTATAACAAATTGCTTATCCGGTGTTACTTCCAAAGATTCAGCAGCCCTTAGATTCAAAAATATACCTTCAAAAAAGAGAGACTACACACAAAAGTCAAAACACTTCTCATCAGCAATAATATTCCAGATAACAATAGATACCACTGAGTGAGAATATGAATGCTGTACATTATAATTGCTTTAATGGATGTTTTCATATGAAAAGGTTGTTTAAATTTTATGTCTTTCCTTGGTATATTTTTAATCTTTCTTTAAGAAAGAAAAAGATTTAAGGCAACCCAATCAATATAAGTCAATCCATAAAACTAAGCTTTTCAATTTCTCCTACTGAATAACTAAAATCAAATTAAGAAACAACAGTAATGTAATGGTTAATAAATACACCAGAGAAAGCTTCCTAAGAGTGAACTCTTACCCAGACAACCATCAATTTTAATAAATCAGAAAGCTTAATATTTGGGAATAAAGTAGTTGAAGTCATTGGATTCCAGTTGATTACGATTCACTTGATCCATCTTTTCCATGGCAACATGTTTCAGGTTACTCTGACAATGCAGCTGGGGGCAATGGTTTCCCGTAATGCGTACACTTGGGGGGAAGGGGGTGGGGAGAAACAGAAAATCTGGTTCTCCCAGCCCAGTGCTTCGCAAGTCTTTCCGCCATCCTTTAATTTTCCATGTTTCATGGAAATTTCATTTTTCCTTTCTCAGATTTCTTCCAATCATGAAATAAATTTTCAACCAAGAATAATACAAATGATCGGCACTGTACAGGAAAGGCTGGTCAAGGCAAACCAGTGTAAACAGGACACACTGTTTTTCCATCCTGGTATAATATCCTACACCTTGGATAATTACTCTTACACCATGAAGACCCTGATCAGGAGCCCAGAAAGCAGATTATTTTTAGGTAATAATGGTGAATGTTACATTGATGAAGTGACCAACTCTAAGCTAGACATCATCTCACGTACCAAGCAAATACTTCATGATGTAATGTTTTGGAGCATTTGCCTACTAAACTCTCAGAATTCTGACAAACCGTCCTGTCTAAAGCATATTCCCTAAAGTACTCAATAACCTATAAATTTCCTCATTTGTATTAAATATTTCATTGCTTCATCATACAGTTATTTTCAAAGGCAAGGCACGCCTAGCATTCTCAGCCTACAATAATACCAGCTGAAACCTTCCCAATGAGATAAACAAAGTCACTGTGAAATGGCTATGGCATATGAACTTGAACATGGAGGGAAAACGGAGCATGGGAAAGGAAAGAGGAGCAAAGGAGTGTAAAGGTGAGTCCAAGAGAAAGCAGCAGCCAGCAGGCCCTGCATTACCATTATCCGGGTTGGTAAACATCCTACTTGCACTGGACACTGTCTTCCCAATGTCAGCCAGGGATCGAAGGTTGGACTTCTTGGTTTGATGCCGGTGCTTCCGGAGCAAAGTGTAAGTCACTTTATCCTTCAGGTCAGGTTTCAAGAGGCCTGTCTCAATCTGATGGTCAACAATCATCTCTAACACAGAAGATAAGACAAAAACAAAACACAGCTGTAAGATCACAACGTTAATCTATTACTCTCACTTTATAGATGCTCTGTTCAAATGGCATGTCCACATAGTATTTTCCAAATTGCCAACTTCCCACCTTGGGTGAAAGATAAAGACACGGGCACTATTAATGAGAGAGTTATAAATATTCCAGTATTAATATGTTTGGAGAAGCAGGATAGTCTTTTGTTCATTTTTTTCAATCCCAGCTTTTCGTGAGTTCACATAAATCATATTTTTCTGTAACATAGTCAAGTTCATAATTTGCATTTTTTAATTACATGAACAAAGGAGATTCAAAATTTTAATGTATACTCTCATAACAAGTGTGCCAGAAATATGAATGAGGTAAAAAAAAAACCTTGAGGAGAACACATAAAATTTAAAGTAGTGAGATTGTTGATTCACTTTTCTTCTTTCCCAAGTTCTTCTATAATGTAATATTAGAAAATTTATAATAGGATCTGATAAAGGACAGCATTATCTTTTCCAATATCAGTTTCTGTGTACACCAATTAACTCACCAGAGGAGACATTAAACTACAAAATTATATCTTAATCTTTTGTAAGAAGGGAGACTTATTCTAAAGCCTTTATAATGCCTTTCCATTAGCCATTGCAAAGTATAACCTGATGAAAATTTTCTATGAAATTTTAATATCTTAGTCTTACTACAAAAGAAATTAAGGAAGTTTCTCTGAGCTCTTTTCTAGTTCAGTTTTAACTGAAACCTAAGACTGTTTCACTGGAGCAAGTTCTTACTCCAATAGAAAGTTGCAGGGTTTTTAAAGTTCTTTTTCCCAAGTAAGGGGTAGCAGTGTGTCTTAAATGTAGCCTGGCGCAGTCTACCCAAATGCCCTGATCGGCCAGCAGCTATGTGCTCCACCTCAAGTGAGGCTAAGGCAGAACAGTATAGAGGCTGCACAAGCTGTGCCCTGGCAGGAAGTGACCCCCTCTACACAAGCACGATTTTGTCTTCTGTGTAGAATCAAGAGCCGTGAATCCAGCTCCGCCTTTTCTAGGGCATGAATTCATTTCCCATAGTCAATGTTTTCCCTAGGGGATGAAGTTCTTTGTAGGTGAAAGTGAAAAAAAGAACAAGAGATATTATTTCCTAAAATCCTGACAAGGACACTGTGTCTACCGCTAAGAGCACCACTGAAGAGAAATTCCAGATGCTCAGGTGGCTTGGCTTGGCCATGTCTAGCGTCCTCAAAGGGTCATCGACACAGCCCTCCACAGCCTTCACAGCCAATGGCAAGAAACTAGACATTTGCATAGTGTAGATTCAATGACTTGGGAGCCAAGCTGAGCTAAAGCCAAGATTTCCCATCATATGCCTTGTAACCAAACCCAACCCCACTGCCATGAGTCGATGTCAATTCACAATATCCCTGTTTGGGGTTCCCAGGAGTATAATTTTTTACAGGAGCAGACAGAGTCATCTTGGTTTTATGGAGTCGCCGTTGGACTTAAACCATGGACCATGAGGTTAGTAGTCCTTTGCTTACTGGGTAGCACTGCCAGGGATCCCCCATGCCTTGTCAGCTGGTATTGCTAGATGCCAGGGAGTCATTTCAAACCCAAAGCCACACTGGGACAGCAGAATAAAATACTGTCTGCTCCTGTGCCATCCTTGAAATTATTCCTGTGCTTGAGCCCACTGCTGTAGCCACTGTGTTAATCCATCCCTTTGAAGGTCATCCTCTCTCTCACTGCCCTTCTATTTCACCAAATGTGATGATGTTCTCCAGGGCCTGGTCTCTCCTGACAAATCCGAAGTATGGAAACTCAAGTCTCACCATCCTTACCTCTAAGGGGCACTCTGGCCATATCTCTTCCAGGACAGATTGGTTTAGCAGCCTACAGGACTTTCAGCATTCTTTCCCAGTACCACAATTGAAAGGCATGGATTTTTCTTCTGTCTTCCGCATTCAAAGTCCAACTTTCACATGCATTTGGAGCCATGGAAAATACTATGGCATGGATCAGGTTTACTTTAATGCTCAAAGGAAAATCTATGTGCTGTGCAGATGCCTTCAATGCCATACTGAACGACTTGATGGGGAGACTAGGGAAAGTTTCTCCCCCCTAAGAGTGTTTGGGTTTGAGAGTGGCCTTTAGCTCTGTGTAATTTTTAACTACACGTTGTCCTGACAGTGAAATTCTCAAAGTCGAATCTTTAAGCACAATTAACTCTCTATTCCACAGTAAAATCACTACTGAACACAGCCCTTTCTAATTTCTCTTATGTCTTATTCAGTGTGGAAAGTCCACTCGACAGAGAAACCAAGGAATCTCATAAATAGCACCAACATATCTGCAGCGAGTGCTAGCAAACGCCTACTCTAATTCCAGGGCTGGGGATTAAAGTGTTTCTTATCGAAGTTTTCTGGTAGGGCTTCCCACTATTCTTGTCATCCCTTGTGCTTGCAAGCCAACTGAGCCAACTCTGTGTTACTAATGCCTAGAAATCACGAATTAGAACAAGCTAAAATCTGTATGGCTTATGCCCTTCATTAAGTTTCTTTTTAAAGGGGCCACACTATAGGGATCTCTTAAAGTATAAACTACAAACCCTTTCAGACAAAAAGCAGGGCAGAAACATTTCACAGTTACATGGAAATTAAGCTTTCAGAGTTCAAAACCCCACTGATGCTACCAACTAGGAGGCAGAGTAGCAACTTCAGAGACAGTAGAGTGAAAGGAACCTGAAGGGATGGCAACTTCAACCTTCTGTTATAAGTGGGAGAAAAGGGAGAGCTGAAGAGGGGACTGGGGAACATACATTGATTAACTACAGCCAACTCTCCCCCATCCCAGTTACCCACCCCCCCACTCCACCCCACCTCCCCCCAAAATAATACTAACCTAGATTTTCTGGCGCTTAGCTTAGAGGTTTTTCCACATCACACAGTATTTTCCTCTATTTAAAGGGGATGCTGTAAAAGTATACCTATATATACACAGATTGTTTGCAAAGCAAGAGAAGATGCCCATTCTAACTGAAAAATGGCCACTGGTCATTTAAAAAGTTTCTTAAAAGATATAGGGAAGGCCAAACTCATAAAGAAATAGTGAACTTCAAGACTAGCAAAGAGAATTAAAACAATGACGACGACAACTAGATAGTCAACAATGAGGTGTTTTGCTGCTCTGTGGTTGATTTGAACTCACAGCACCCTGTGTGTGCCTGGGAGAACTGCTCCGTGGACTTTTTTCAAGGCTGTGACTGTCCCAGAAAAAATCAGATGAGCCTTTCAAGTCACCTTTGGGTGAGTTCCAAACAGTGGTCATCTTCAAGGTGGTAACTGACTGGTTCCACAATTTGTACCACCAATCCCCAGTAATGGCATTGTGGTAGTTACATAATCTGGTGTCAAGTTGCAATGGAGTGGGGTCTAGCCTGTCAATCGGGTCGCTGCTTGATGACTTCGTCTGGAGGCACAAAGGAGATCAATAGCTTCCTGGGGGTCAGATACACTGGCTCACTCCCTGCGAGACATTACTGACAAGGAGCCTGAGCCTGATGGAGCTGCGCTGATGCAGCCAGAGGCATGGGGCAGGAGGAGCCATGTGGAGACCCATGTCAGCGCTGAGATGCTTCTACCATCACTGGATCTACAAGACGTTCCACCCACTGGCTTGTGATCTTCCTGCATTCAGAGTCATTGCACATGTGTTTCAGGCATCTGAAGAGGAATTTATAAATTGGTATAGAACATATGGGCTAATATCAGGCTACAGACTTGATCTGGCATGGGCTGGGATGCTTTCTCAATATTCCATTGCTCTTGTATAAAAAACTCTTTGTTATATACATATGAGTGCCATTACATATGAATTTGTTTCTCTAGCCAACCCAAATTGCCTTAATTAGTATCGTTCGTTGCATATACTGAGGATGTACAAGTATGAGGTAGTACAACCTTTCATGATGGGCATTTGACATGTATGTGTATGGACTTATGTATATACACATATATGTGTGTGTGTATATGTATATATGTATAAACAGTTTAATATATTCAAACCCTTTGCGCATTTACCACTAGAAATCTATACCAAGAAAACTGTCAGACTCATAAATGTATAGCGTGGATACTGAGTTCTTCTGTATACAACACAAATTTGAAAGCAGTGTGAATACCCAACAGTAGAGGACTGATGAATATTTGTGGCCATTCAGATGATTGTATCAATGTATATTTTGTTACATGGAAAGATAGTCACATGCTTGTATTTTAAACTCAGGTTAAAATAGTGTTGCATGGCCCTGTGTGGGAAAACAAAACACCTAAGTGTAAAATAGGTTACGAGGAACTATTCTGGGCAGATGGAGCTAATATACTGGATGAGCTACTGTCTTTGTATGTGTATTATTTTGTCATGATTATTTTTAGATGAACATATACTATTTTGTGATTTAAAATGTGGGGATTCTGCCATGTTTTAAAAAGCAATAAAAATATAATAACCCATCTGCCAACATGCACAGCTCAGGAATGTCTTTAAACAAAATATAAAAATGAGACCTCCAAAAATAGAGCTATATTTTCCAGATCCATTTCCTATCATAATAAAATACTTGAAATAGCTTTTAACTTTTTTTAAAGGAGGGAAGGAAATTCCTACATACTTGGCTACCTATGTGACTGATGGTCTTTAAATGTAGGATTATAGTGATGATAGTAATAATAAAGCTATTGAAATAAGCTGTGAAAATGAGTCTTTACCCTTTCTAGTACAGTAAAAACAAATGGTTTTTGCTAGCATTCAAAAGGGAGAGGTCCTGAGGAACACTGGTCCTGGGCTGAGTTTTTCATGTAAATGTGAGAAGTCCCAGCAGCTTCCCCGTCATTCTCTGCAGCTGCCCCTTCCATGGAGGACGGGAGGGGCCTGGGGGCCTTCGAGCCCGTCTGTTGCGAAGGAGGAGCAGGTGGGGTGCAAAGCACACTATTGTCTATTTGGCAAAACCACATTCGCTACTATTTCTCTTCCTTCTGATTTGCTGAAAAGAAACAGGGGGGCGGGGGGGGGGCGATGGAAACCCATCAACAGTTGGTGTGCATAATTGTCAACTCGAGATGATCCCCAGGGATTCAAGACAGAAGGACTCGCTGCACCCTGGAAGGGACCAGGAGGGCTTTTGTCCTGTGTTTTTGTTTTGTTCTGTTTTGTTTTAGACGATGACTCTACTTCTTCCAGTGACTGTGCCATCTTCTGCCATTCAAAATAAAAGTTGTTTCTTCATATTTTTCAATCCTCTGCAATGGCTTTTTTCTCTTTTTTGACTTGAGGTGCCCTTGGAGGGCATAGGCAATTCAGTCCTCACAGAAAGGTGAGTGATTCGAATCCACCTATGAAGACAGGCCTTAAAAGTTCTGGGAAGTGTGGCTAGCTCATCACACTGGTCCCGTGAATCAGAATCCATCATCACTTGGAAGGAAGGCTTTGAGGTCTGGGAATTTTTTAAGTATTTCCTTTTCAGTCAGTTGCGCCCTGCCACATAGTCTCGTCTCCCCCAGCTTTTTCCTACTCTGCTTTGCCTGGGCTATGTGACTTGCTTCTGAACTGGGTTTCTGCCTGTCTCGTCTCTCCCAGCCCCTGGGGTACCAGCGGCACGGTGACAGCGTGGGCTGTCTGCCCACTTGCCCGACGAGCCGCGCAGGGCAGACATGCCAGTGGGCGATGGCACCGCAAAATGACCTCGTGGCGTCTAATGCAACACTCTGATGGCAATCTCTAAAGTAAACGCTTGAAGGGTTCAGAAAAAGGTCGATCATAGAAAGTGATGAAAAATTAAAAGTGAGGAGGTGAAATGCTGGGCAACATTTCCTAAATGTAGTAAGTACCAACCGGAACACTTCTCTTTGCTCACGGACTGAAGGGGCAACAGTAGAAGGTGGAAATCTGTCTTCCACTTGATGGGTCAGTTTCCCCTTAATTCAGCCCTTTCCGAGGCTGGAGATCCTTAGGACCACGTCACAGAATACTGACAAGCACAAGTGTGTAACCCAACTTGAACTTCCACCTCTGTTGCAATGCTCCAGGTTCAAGGAAGAGGCTAAAAATTAAATAAATCTGAGATGCCAGAAACTTCGCAATTCTCACAAAAACAGGGCTGTTTTTTGCTAACCATATTTTTATGACATCCCTCTAGAGGTTTTAACAACAAAAAATGCAATGGAAAGCCAGTCACCCATTTGCTTCTCTCTGTCTTTATCCTTGGGTATGAAAATCCAATAATCAATCGCATGTCAAATTTCCATTTTCAGTCTCACCTGCTTTGTGAAATATGAAAAATTCTATGTAGACCAGTCTTTCTTATCTTCTATCTCCCATTTGGAGGTGAATTTGGGACTTAGCTCATTTACAAAATGAGAGTTTGCAAACCCACTTCCAGGACCTGGAACGGCACTCAACATACTGAGCAGCCCCATGCAGCGCTGCTGAAGGAATGCACAGCCTCATTAGTTCCATCCACTCAGCACCTCCAACCCTTTCCCATTGGTATTTCAGACGCACGAGACGTGAGGGGCTTCTTTGCAAACGGAACTAAAAAATCTTTGAACAAAGAATGGGGAAAGTATATGCCAAACAGATCTGTGCCTCCTTTCACACCAATCCTTTCTTCCAACCTGAGTGCTCAGCTCTTCTCATCATTGTACACAAAGACACACACGTCGTAAATGAACCTTTCACCTGAAGATATCGAATCCTCATTAGTCACATCTCTCATATTTGTGATGCACCTACATGCTCACATCCATTCATTTCTCCCCGAAATCAATACTTTTATGGTCACTCCTGGAACACACATGAGCAAGGCGATCAAAATCTTGCATCACGCAATTCACAAGTTTGGCTCTGCATGTGCTAGTTCAGTGTTCATGAGGGCTTTGTCGATCCCAACTAGAACAAACAGCAAGAATGGACCAGACACAGGAAGTCTGACACCACGTCGGGCTGCGGTCCTGGTCATGTTTTGAGAAGTCACATTCCACTGTCTCTTCCTCACACTCCCAGAACATCCATCCTACAGACCCCTGAAGAATGTAAGTCATTCCTACAAACCCAGTGGTCACCCAGTTATGCAATTTGCCAAGCAGTAACCAGGAAATCCCTAGGCCCACTCCTTCAGCACACCAATATCTGAAAGGACATAAATATGGCAGCCTAGGGCAGATTCTTGCGAGAAAATGGAAAACATTATTCCTGTTTGGAATTTAGTGATGGATGTCCAATGCGTTCAACATACTGAGCTAACAGTCGATTCACACGACACTAAACTGCAAGAGGTGCCTACGGTGGCTACCACCAGGAGGTTCAATGACTTGCTAATGGTTATACAGAGCACACTCAACAGCAACGTGACCCAAATCAGCCGCTGGCCCATCATAAAGTCCTGCTAGCTCCTGTCCCACTCAGCCTTTCTCTCACATAATAAGGGGGTTTGACTTCGACCTACCAAATCAGTCCCTGCCTAGAAACTAGAATGATCCCTAAGATTAAGTCTTTTAAAAATTTCTACACTTAAGAGGCTACTTTTTCCCACTAAAAGATCATTTCATTGGGGGTTCTTACAGTTCTTACTAACAATCCATACAACAATTGTCTCAAACATATTTTTACATATGTTTCCATCATTATTTTCTAAACATTTATATTCTATTTGAGTCCTTGGTATCAACTCTTTTTTCCTTCCCTTCCCCCCCCCTCACATTACCCCTTAATAAATTATAAATTATTTTCATTTTTTATACCAACCACTATCTCCTACCCCTGCAGTTTCTGTTGTTATTCCCAATTTGTGTGTGTGGAGGGGAGAAGGAAAAGGGGTGGGGATTATGTCTCCATCATTGCAATCAGTTTCCCCTTCCTCCCCTTCTCTCCATGCCTTCCCCTACCATCTGGTGTTGCTACTTCTATCCCTTTTTCTGGATTCCTGTGTGTTGTGAGCTCTTATTTCCTATCTGTACCTGTGTACATGCTCTGATGTACTCAGCAGTGAAAGGCAGCATTGGGGTCGTGCTAGTGGGGTGTGAGGAAGCATCAAGGAACTAGAGGAATATTGTATGTTTCATTGGTGCTATACTGCTCCCTCACTGACTCATCCCTTCCTTGTGACCCTTCTGTAAGGTGATGTCCTATTGCATAGAGATAGATTTTGGGGTCTGCTCCAAAGCCCCTCATTTCAACAACATATTTTTTATATTTTTTTGTTTGTTTGGGGTCTTCTGATGCCTGCTACCTAGCCCCATCGACGCCTCATGATCACATAGGCTGGTGTGCTTCTTCCATATGGGCTTGTTGCTTCTCTGCTAGATGGAGGCTTATTTAATTTCAAGACTTTAAGATCCCAGATGCTATACCTTTTGATAGCCGGGCACAATCTGCTTTCTTCACCACAATAGCTATGCAACCATTTTGTCTTCAGCAGTCATGCCAGGCAGGTGAGCATGACATAACACCAGGTTGTTACAACAAAGTGTTCTTCTGCTGAGGCAGAGCTAGAGTGGAGACCCTAAGTCACTCCACTACCTCAGTGTATTGTCATAAGAGAGATGTGCATAGACCAATACCTCTTATTGGAACAATCTACTTTATATTCTATTTTATAGACAGTGAAACTAGGGACAAGTTTAGTGCACTGTCTACGAACAATCCTAGAAATCCAGGGTCCACATTTTCAGTCTAATATAACTAAGGATGGGGAGGTGGCTATTTAAAATGACAATTTAATGCCAATAAGTGAAGAAGGTGAATAAAAACCTACACACATACAATATGGTCCCAATTTTAATAAAATATCATTAAAAGCACAAGGAAAACAACAAAAAGAATAGAGGCTATTGAGAAAAAACAAAGAACACATGGCATGTTAGGAATGGTACGCATCACAGCGGTAGGAGTCAATAGGTTCATTTCTCGTTCCTTTTCCCCTCCCTGAACTTTCTAAATATTCTGCCATAAAATTAAAGCATAACTGTCACAGAATCTTGATCACATGAGAAGCTACCTGTCATGATGCGGATTCTTGGTCAGGTCGCAATCACAGGATAAGAAAACAATATACTTACCCACCAACTGTGGCAGAGAAGCAGCTTCCCTGTCCAGCATGACTGATCCTTTCTCCATACATGTCCTTAGCTCAAACAAACTGTGAAGGGACAGGGTGGCCACGTGGGGTTTGCTCCACCGCTCTCCACCCTGCTCCACCTTTTCTTCAAATTTAATCCACCTAGAAGAGTAAGAAAACTGCTGATCAATTCAAGATACTCTCATCACCCTGGTCAGAACAACACCCTCCTCTCAGCCCCCTCACCAGCTTTCAAACTTCCCCCTTTGCAGTCTTAAAACCTTATTGAGTCATTCATTGTATTACCTCTCTCAAGATACACGGTCACCAGAACTGTTCACCCTTAGTGTCAGAGACAGAGGAAAGAAAAAAGATCCCCCTCCCCAGATCCTTGATTTTTATAGTTGATGATCTATATCCATGAGGTTCTTTGAAAACCGTTACTTAACTGAAAGTTTAACAAGGAAGGAAAGATACATATACTCCTAAATCCTTCATCTGGGTAGAAACTACAATGTGTCACAAGAGTCGCCTTAATGCAAACTGGGCTGTGATCCCCTTGGGCAAGCTTGTATAACAAGAAACAATGGTGATGAACTAGGATTTGCATCAAATATATGGAAGGCATGATGTGTGAGCAGTCATATGGATGCAAAATGTCATCACCGATGCTTAGAGGGCGAGCATGTGTGCCAGCTCTTACTTAGCATATCTTTCCCAGCACACACATGCTTCCCTCTCCCTGAGCGCCTAAGAAAAGCTTTACCCTTCAAGTCTGGTGCTCCAGCTCTTCATGGGTTTAAAAATACATGAGCTCAGGGAACAACAGCTCTGTATAATAGGAATGGATCCTCTTTAAACCTGAGCCTTAAAACAATCCTCTTTCATAGCCTCTGAGTTCTAAGACTCCTAGGCATTTTAATAATTTACCAATATAGAGCAACAAATGTTTTTGATAGCAGTGAGAGCAAAAGACATTTAGCAGGCTTTCTATCATGTGCGTTAAATATATATGCTCTTCGGAACATGGTGGAGGGCATTTTTGTGATTATATACTGACACCCAAACAAAAACGACTTTTCTCTCAGTGCAAAGTTTCTGAAAGATACTGAAAAAGAAAACCAACCCCCAGGCCACAACCAGCACGTAGTCTCCTCCGACTTGTCCCCACCCAGGACACACGACTGAGCAGGGTTTCCAAGACTGTTCATCTTTCTGGAGGCAAACAGCTGGTAGGTCTGAACCATGACCTTGCACTATGCTATGCCTACAGCCCCACCAAGGGTCCTCTGAAAAGGATAAAGATAATTTTTTTAAAGTTGTTTTCTACATTCTTCACCCAAAGGCTTAATGATTGAAGAGTCCTTTCCTAGAAAAAGCTAACCTAATTCACTAAATAGGAGAACAAAGGGCATGGGTCAGTGAAAGCTCTGAATAAGGTATTATTTATAGACTGTTCATCACCCCCAGAGGAGAAAAGAAACACATTAGGAGAACTAAGAGTGAAAACAGAGCAAGAGATCAGCAATAATGTCAATGAAAATTCAGAATTTTGATTAAACTCAATATTCAGAGGAAGTAGAAATATTTTAGCTCTATGCAAAGACTCCATGCTCTTCTCAGGGAACTTCTCATAGCCAAACAACACTTGTGTGTCGATGATAACAGTATCTCCAACCTCACCCCCAATTCTAAAGGCCTCCCTCACCTTAATTCCAAAATATAAATCACTTGCATGTTCCTCGTGACTTAAAAAATATATACAACAATAAATAAATTATGTACACACATACACGCACACCCCTATGGAAGTTCTTTCTACCTTATTTATTTATTTATTTATTTATTTATTTATACAAATGGTTTGAAGCCTGCACAATGGCTGCACTGAAAGATAAGACCATCTGTTTCAAAAAGATTCATTGCCTTGCCTCAGAAATGCAATGGGGGCAGTTCTACTTTGTCCTTCAAAGTATCTGGGAGGGCTGAGCCCCAGTGGCGTAAGTGGTGAGTGCGGGATTGTGGCCCGTGGGCTTGGCGGTTCAAATCCAGCAGCAGCTCTCAGGAGCAGCGCTGGGTAGCTCCCACGACCACACTGTAGGACAGTGATCCCCCCCCCCCAAAAAAAATAATGTATCTGGGAGTCCAAATGAAATCAAGGGCAATTGGCCATTGTCTCCAATACCTAAACTACAAAACAGTCAACCAAAAAAGCCCTACCTACCTCATCAATCTTATTGTGTAACCATCAACAGGCCATCTACAGTCTATGATATACCACAGTCTGGTGCCTACTATACTACAAGGAGTAGAATCATTTTTAACTGAAAATAAACCAGTTTTTATAAAAATGCTTAACAAACCAAGGCCAATTATTTACCCTATATAAAATTCTATTTGTTGCTTCCCTTGTAAAATCCTCAAAATTACATTGTTTCAAAGGATAAATGGTCGTGAATAATATTTACTTTCAGAAAGATATTTTAAGTCCTTATTTTCTAATACAAAAGTGGCAAAATATTATTAAGTTTGCTGCTTTTGCCTATGATATTTAACTTCAAAAAAGATAAGTGAGACAAATGTCCACATTTGTTTCACAAGTGAGTAACAGAAAGTTGAAGAAAGAATGCAAGCTATCTAAAATCATGCAGATTGTTAGAGCAACAATCTATAATTCTGCACATTCAACCATTCCCTTCTGCTGTCTAATGTCGAAAGGGGTCAGCTATTAACCCCAGGGGCAGCATTAACTAAAATGCTCTTCCCATAAACTCATTCATCGCTTCCCATTTAGAATCATTGGTAACTCTGTTTTGTTCGTAGAATCAATCTAAACTTCCATCACTGATTAAAACTCCCCAGTGAGGGAATGAGGCACTAGATATTTGAGGCTCAGGACCATGGTCTTTGGGGAACCCAAAATCAGTTGACATAAATAGTCCACAGAAACAATGTTCTAAATCTTCCTTTGGAGACTAGCAACGAGGATCTTAAAAACTTGTACCACTACTGGTCTCCCCCTGTCTGAAGGAAGGAAGACCTATAAAGATCAAAGGACACATTGGGAACCATTAGTCCAATGGACTTATGGGTCACACAAGCATCAGGCTCTATTCCCTTGAGGCCAGAAGAACTACAGAGTACCTGGTTACCCCTACCAAATTCTCTGAAAAGGCTTCTTTAGGGTCAGAGGGGGGAAAAAACTAACAAAATGCAAAATCATTAAAGAGACAGAGATGAGGGAAACCCTGGTGACTATCACCCTTGTCTAGTCTTGGACTGAACTCATCTCCATCTCTATTTCCAGTGAAGCAATGCCCAGCTCTGTAAAGGGAACCAGGATGTGAGTGAGACCCATGGAACTCAAAATAGTCTATTACTAGAGGTGAAAGGGGTAGCATTTGTCTAAGGACAAAGTCAGGATTTTTAAGAAAGAAGGAGGAATGGAATCAGGAAACTCGAAAGAAGGTGGGATAAGTAATGTAGCAGTGAGGGAGAGGAATTAAGAAGAAGAAACAAATGATATTATGAATTGTTGAATGTGAAACTGATGCTCTGTAAACCTTCAACCAATTAGTCTCATAAAAAGTTAAAAATGGCTGAGAATTAATTGAAAAACATAATGCAAGAACCTGTATGTGTGTGCATGTGCATATATGTATCTGTATCTATATCTATGCACACAATAAAATCAGCGGTTGGAATTATAAACTGTAAAAGTGGGAATTGGGAGAAAATGGTAATTCTACATCCGATGTTTTGGACACTATGGGCTTCACTGAAACAATAAAAGGTACTTGAGGTTAATTTGAAAAGAACCCTTGTATGCTTCGTATTGCATTGACTACTACTAGCTATCCCGTGAAATCTGTGAATCCCAGAACTCCACTGGACTGCCTGTCTTTTCTGGGTGCTCTCAGCAATGCACCTCTGGCCAAGCGCAGCCACTACTACACCACCACACGCTAATACATGGAAAAGACAGTCACTTTCCTCCTCTCACAGGGCTCCCTTTCTACCACCTGCTGTGGCTTTTGCAGGCTGTACTGTGTCTTCTGTTCCAGTTGAATTGCAACCTCTAATCAAGTGTGTTGGTTACTGAAATGCGAATCAGATCACATGTGATGTTAAAGTTCATTGTTCAAGATAAGACAGCGCTAGAAAATTCTATGGGACATGAAAATAAGTAAGGGTCACGATGATTGACCATCTATATAGAATTTAACTACTTGTGATTTTTATTTAGAGTAATATTCTTAATCATAGTCACCTGTGGAAGAGAATTTTTGATCATAGGGTTTAATCCCAAAAGACAAACTCCAGTAGCCAACTCAAAATTCCGTAAAAGCGAATTCTTGAGAAGACATCGGTTCTGTCTGGCGGTTACTGAGTTCTCACTTCTTTCAGTTGCCTTAAGCTCATTTTGTCAAACATCATCTGCAAAGGATACTGGGCCTCACTTTCATGCAATATGTTGCAGTTTCACTTTTGGCCACCAACTTGCCAAACTATTAATTTTTTAAAAGTGCAAGACCACTGCTTTCTTTCTTTGTGGCCAATCTTTCTTTTTATTCCTCTCCAGGGTTTATATTGTAAATAACATGACTGGACTTAAATCAGAACTTAAACAAGCTTTAAAAGTACTTTAGGAATCATAGATACCAATGAGCTAAGATTTAGACAATAGCATTACTCACCCTCCCAGATTACACCAGCCCTGTAGGTCGAGATTTAACCAGAAAGAAATGGAAACGTCAAAAGTAACTGGTCCCTTAGAGTCTTAAGTTCATAAGGGTTAAGGATTATTTCATAGTTCAAGTGAGCATCTATTTCATTGTGAGTTCACTAAGCATTGGATGTGGTGATGATGTCATTGTAAGGCACAGCTAACAACATAAGAGAAGCTCTATTAAGTTCTTTTAAAATATATTGTCCTAATTATTTTTCAAGGAACAAATGTATAAATGATATTTCATACATATGCTTTCAAGCACTGAATAATGGTTTTCTCATTTAAGTAAAAGCAAAGAGTTTCAATCCAGAAACTTCATATGCTATATCTACCTTCTTCACATACCAAGGACAAACATAGGGGGTGGGCGGGGGACCTGACACTACTTAACTCCCATCAGAATCCATTAAAGAAAGGCTAAGGCAAACGTATCAAAGTTCAGGCTATCCAAGGGCCAGTGACTTTGTAAAGGTGCTTTAGAACCATGTAATTACATAAAAAGGGCATTTTTTGCTGTAGCGTGTACTAAAAGCCACTATCTCCCCCTGGATAATAAGTATGAAGAACCATAAATTGAAAGTTTCATTTTTTCCCTTTTGTCTTAGAACTTGCCATATTGCAGAAATTTAATTTTAGAACTGGCTTTCAAGTGTGGGATTATGAAACAGTTGTAACCTTAGCTGACGAGCTGATAGGTGAAGTCTGTGGATTGCAAGGTCTTAGGGAAACAGAATGGTAAGAGCACTTTGCAGTTTAAGACTCTTCAAATGACTGCCAAGGAGCATTTTGCTTCTTTCTTGAAGAAACAGAAGACCCACTAGGAACCACTGGATTTTGAAACTTCCTTATCATATGATTAGATATAATTAAGAAAACACAGGCCCTCTAATTTTTTAAAATGACAGCTTAAGAGTGGGAAATAGACATGACCTTTGCATTATCATAAAATCCAATTACATAAGACTATTAAAATAGCCCCTAAACCCTCTCGATGATTAAGAACCTCATCACACATGAAAGAATCCACCACCACTTTGTTCTTGGGACAAATCATGTATTTTAAGGAGAATTCTTACATTTCCACAGCAACGGTATAAGTTCTTGCAAAATAGAATATCTAACTACATATAATTTCATAGACCATTAAATCTCCTTTCTTCCAGTCCTCTCTGCCGAAAAATAAATGTGCTCTGAAGTAGAATTCTCCAAAGCAATTCTCCAAAGCAGAAAAGTTTGTGCAGTGAAAAGTTTGGATATCAAGTTGAGTAAACATGCTATCTCACTGGAAGAGCAATATCAATGTTCTTTGCCATAATGGGCTTGCTGTGTTTGTTGACACCACCTTCCATCCCCCACCCAGGTATGGAAGTGCAACTTGAAAGACAACTGGGGAAGTGATCTTTAACACAGATTTGTATAACAGAAGTGAAATCCAGCAATGCCACCTGAAAACTAGTTATAGGAAAATTAAAAATCCAAAAACCATTTTTTCGGAGACCTTCTTGACTCAATGCAGTTAATAGCTTGAGGGGAACAATCCGCCGGCCTTCTAGGCTGAGCCCAGAGCTGGACCACAGAGTCTGTCATTTATCCTTTTATCAGATTGTTCCCAGAGTCTCTTAGCTAGTACCAGAGCACCTAGAAATTCTTTCGGGGGGTGCAAAGGCTCCTTCAACAAGACTAAATGATTCTTTGGTAAGTACTGCGACACAAATGATGTCACGGCCTGTTGCTGTTTGCATCACTGTTGCTGCTGGTGCTGCTGTTGTTGCTGTTGTTAAGTGCCCTTAAGCTGGTTCCAAAGGAAAAGAGCTAAAGGCACAACAGGAAAAAGTGCTGCCCACATCTGTGCCCTCCTCACTACTGCTGCAATGTCTGCACCCATGGTTGCAGCCCTGTGTGCTGGACGGTGGCAAGTACGAAGGATACAATAATAAACAACGAGGCACACGGATGATTGGGGCAAGCTTTAATTCCGATAGGGTAGACACTGAGAAGATAGTACTAGAAATTGAGAGTTGAGTAAACACATGAATAGCATGAGAAAATTATTTCTGGGCTGGGGTGAGGCTGAAGGAGATCGGAAAGCATTTCAAATAAAGGGAACAGAAGAGCAAATATGCCCCTGCAGGGCTGATATATTCTCTATAAGAGGGTATACCCCCAAAAGAGAATTGTGTAGGGTGGAGCAGAGCTTTCGTAGCATGCATTTTTTTTCCTGCTAGGCAAACATCCAGGAACTTGCTCTGAGCTAGTGTGCCCCGTGGGGTCACCTGAGACACTTCTCTCTGATCTCAATGAATTGTTTTATAAAAGCAGTTTTTCTTGATCCTCGTTTTATGTGATGGCCAATTGAAGAGAACAGCACTTGGCTGTGAAATTTTGTTTCCTGCTCGGGAAAAATGCCGCAGAACCAGTTGTGATTTTGAGCACAGCTTAAAGGACAGTACTATGGGAAAAACTCAAAAGTATGAGTGCTTTATTCATTTCAAAAAAGGTGAAACGTCAATTGATGACAGACCTTGTTCTAGAGTTCTGTCAACCTCCTGGATGGATGAAAATGTCAACAAAATTCAGCACTTGTGCTTGAAGACCGACAAAGGACCGTTGAAGATATGGGGAAGTTTTCTGGACTACTTGGGAGCACAGTTCAGCGAATTTTAAGGGAAGATTTGAGAATGAGAAGTGTCACTGAGAAATTTGTGCCTTGAGTTCTCACTGACCAGAAAAAAAAGAGTGTCAAGTGGAAACATGCTGTGCTTTGAAAGAACAGCTCCAAAGCTACCCAGACTTTTTCCCAAGGTCATTACTAGTGACAAGACATGGTTCTATTCTTACAACCCTGAAACCAAACATCAATCAAGCCAGTAGAAGATGACATAATCACCAAAAAGAACTCATCAAGTGAAATCAACGATCAAGACAATGCTCATTTGTTTTTTGATATGAGGGGGATAGTGCATTTAGAGTTCATTCTACCAGGTTAGCTGTTAAGTAAACTTTCTATTTAGAGGATCTGAAAAGATTGACCAGACAGGGGGCTGGTTTTGCTTCCACAAGAATGCACCTGCTCACACAGCCATTTCTGTGTGCCAGTCTTTAGCAAAAATAAATAAATAAAACATCATGCCTCTCTTGCCCCCCACACCTCACTCATCTGACCTCACTCTCTGTGACTTCTTTTTGTTTCCATTAGTGAAGAGGGACAAGCTCTCTCCATGTGACTTCTTTTTGTATCCAGGAATGAAGAGGGACATAAAAGGACAGTGGTTTGATAACATAGAAGAGATGAAGAAGAAAAAATGAGGGATGTCCTCTGAGCCATTCAAACAGATGGGTTTGCAAATTTTTCCAAGAAGGGAATCACAGATTTGACAAATAGTATTAAGTGCAATGGAGAATAGTTTGAAGGTGAAAACGTTGTTTTGTTTCAAAAAAAAACTTTAATACTTAGCTTTGGGGAAAATAAATTCCAGTTTGGGGTGGTGGGGAGTATCCCCTCATAGACCAGTAAGGGTCAAGAAAATTGAACAAGAGGGAGAAAAGCAAGAGATGAAGTCAACCAGATGACATCCAACAGCTTATGTGGACTATGAATTCTTGCTTTTATTTACAAGTTGGAAAGCCAATGAAAAGTCATAATCCAATAAATATTTTAATAATACTGGTCTTTCTTTTAGGTATAGAATAGACTGCAATTGAAATAAGGACTGAATAAAAATCATCAGCCAAATGAAAATATATAAAATTTTTAAATAGGAGGAGGAGCAGAATTGTTGTTCAGGGTGTGGGGTCCATCAGTACTATATACATTCACATAGAAGCATTTGGGGAGGTTAACATATGATGGAATGAAAAAGTCCATCAATAAAGGTTTTCACAGAACAGTAGAATTCCAGAATTTCTACATTAAAACAACTCATAGGACAGCATCTGCAGTAATCTAGGTCAGAAATGAGAGTGTCACAGTCCAGAGCATGGTTGTAATGATATCCTATCTGTAAGAGTCTGAGTTATATGCGCATCTCGGAAGGTAAAAGTAACAGGATTTGCCAAAGGATTTGCTAAGGAATATAGAAAATGAGAAAAGTCAAGAAAGATCCAAACATTTCTGGCCCAAGGAACTGGAATTATGAGTTGTTTATTGAGATGGGAAAATCTGTGAGAAGGGCAGAACAGAGGCAGATAGATGAGCGGATTTGGAAGTGTTAATTTGAAAGGTCTATTCACTGTACCTAGGAGTACAGTGGGGTACGGGTTGAGCTGCTAATTACAAGGTCAATGTTTCACACCCAGCAGTCACTCTGTGGGAGAAAGAGTTGGTCCCTCCCATAAAGTGTTAAAGTCTCAGTAACCCAGTAGAACAATTCTATTCTGTCCTATAAAATTGTTATGAGTCAAAATAAACTTTATGGCAATACAGTCTGCATTAACCATCCACTTGAAGATGCCTAATCCAATCAAGAAACAGCCTTGACTACAGATACTAATGGAGATTGCATCTGTATATTGAAGTATTAGTTTAGAATTTCAAATTCACACCCTCTTTTTAGTTAACCAATAATGTACTATGTACTATACATCCGTCATTCCATAGTGTGCACTAGTCAAAGAGCAATCAGTTAGCATAGAAATATAATGCAAATCAATTAATAATACATCTAAGAAAAATGTATATTTAGATGATTGTTTCCAATGCATCTAGTTCTCAACTAATCATACATCCACTAAATATTTGCTGAGCAAATATCTGCTGAGCAATTATGTGTCAGGCATTTTAAGACACTAAAAATAGAGTAATGAACAGACGGGCAGAACTGGTGGTCTCTTCCTTCAGTGTAGAGAGGGAGACAATAGGAAAGTGAGATCCACATACATGATAGATTAATTAATACCAATTTTGCCAAGTTCCATATAGGAAGTTACAGAACATACAATCTTTATAATTATTTTTATTCCTGGTCAACTTCCCACTGACATAATATACATATATATACTTATACAACCCATGCTCTCCAGCAGCACAGTCTCATGAGTACTGATGATATCATCATGATGACATATGTGATCTCACCCTTAAACACTTATGCCTACATATTCAATATCATCTTAATCTTTAAGAATCTTTAATAAAGATGCCATGTACAACTTGTTCAATGTCGAATTACCTATCAATGAACTGTGATCTTTCTCAACCTGAGTTCATGTAAAATAAAGCATGGTTGCACTTTATTGAAAGATAAAATGGAAAACTACTTGCTGAGATCCATCTTATGACAGGTTTTCATACAGAATTCTGAGAAAAAAATCAAAATGGATCTTTTATATACCCTGCTGGTAGAACTCTAAAATGGTAGAACCACTCTCAAGGAATGGTGGCCGGGGCTGAGCCCCGGTGGCGTAGTGGTTGTGCGCGGGACTGCGGCCCACTGGGACAGAGGTTCAATTCCAGCAGTGGGGCTGGGCCTCTTACTTCCACCACCGGAGAGCAGTGATGCCCCCCGCCACCCCCCTAAAAAAAAAGAATGGTGGCCTTCAAAAGCTAGAAAGGGAAAAGTATATAAACATGCATCGGACAGATATTTCCCTGAAAATTTCTTGATAGCTGACTTGCATGGATTAAAAAATTAAGTGATGGACACCATACAAACAAAATGGGTTAGGGCTAAGGAAAAACTTTCAATAGCATGCATTCACTATGCCTACTTGAATTAGACATGCCATAGCAAAGCAGAATATGAAAATAATAAGTAGATGGTATTATTAAATTGTCAATTATTGGGCACTCTCAAAGCAAGAGATGTGAACCCAAATTCAATGACTTCCAAGCCCCCTCTCTCCCTTCCTTGGAGTAGAAGTCATCTGCTGCTTCTCACCCTAGGTCATTTCAGACTTAAATCCAGAAGGTAGTTTTCTTCCTATCAACTGTCACAGGTGTGCTAAAAGCAAAGCCTGGCTCACTTCATGAGTTAATGCTGAGGAAATGCGGAGGTGTTAAAATTTAACACTTTATCACTTTTTCTCTCTTTTGACCCATTTTAATTTATTCTGGTTTTTAATATATTTTCCTTTAGATTGACATTTTTCTATGTTTTATTTTGTTATTATTGCTAAAGACAGTTATATTTTTTTCTGTAATGTGATATACAGAATAGGTAAATCTACAGGGACAACTGGATTAACAGTGTTTTAGTGTTACAGAAGGGGAAGTTTGGGGGTACTAGGGGACAAGAAGGAAGAAAATGTTCTCAAATTGATTGTGATGATGACTGGCACAACTTTGTAAGACATTTAAACCACTGAATTGCTTGATATGTTAATTACATGTCAATAAAACAGTCTAACTTTAAAAAAATAATTTTACAAGTAGAAATAGAAATAGTATATGATCCAGAAATCTGAAACCTAGCTATATACCCTAAAAAATGATCCTTAACATGAATAGATGGACACTGGTGTTGACTGTAGAACTGTTCACAATAGGAAAACAACATGCCTATCAATAAATAACTGGATCAAAGGATCTATGGCACATTGATGCAATAGACTAGTTCTCAACAATAAATATCAATTTGTGAAACATTGCACGTTGGTGAATCTAGAAAGCATCATGCTAAATTAACTCTATCAATGAAAAGGGGGCAAATATTCCAAAGAGACGGCAACCATTTTAAAAAAGGGAAACAACACAAAAGGTTTATACATACTTTTAAAACAATATTCTTTTATGGTTACCTGAGATGAGAGGGGAAGGAAAGGGAAACTACAACCCAAACAGAGCACATGTGTTCATAACGGTGACAGGAAAAGCAACCGACAAGATAGAGGAAGATAGCCCAACATGGCTCAAGGCAACTACCATCCTGTGGATTACACAGTGGTCTGCTAACTGCAAGATCAGTGGTTCAAACTTACCTACTCTTCCTCAGGAGGAAGATGAAGCTATCAGCTCCCATGAAGATTTACAACCTGAAACCTTATATAGGATCCCTATGCTTCAGGGATTTATGCAATGGCAGTGGCTTTTTTTGTTTTTAGTTTGGGGTACACTGTTCATGATAACATAGACAATCTTGCAGGAATAGTATCAACAAACAATTTTCAATGATTACATAAGCAGACAGATATGCTAATGAGGGGCTGGAGGGTGTCAGACTGTGCGTACACACTTGTAGCTGTGGATTGGGTTGCGACTCTATGGACAGGCAGATCTGTAGGTGCCGTGTGCATCCTTAGACAAAAGGGCACATAAAGGGCACAGATATGGATAGTGCTTTTCTCACTACCATGGAGTCAATGTGGGCTCATCGCAGCCCTGTCAGACAGAGAAGAACTGCCCCTGTGGGTTTCCAAGACTGAAACTCTTTACCAAGGATGAGAAAGCCTCCTCTTTCTCCTGCAATTTAGCATCACAGCAAGCAACCATGACACCACCGGGGTTGCTTTGCTGGGTGGGGATCTAGAAATACACTACCTGGGTCCCCAAGACACTTAAACAAAACCAAACAGCTCCCAGGAGAAGGTCCCAGACTCAAAGGAGAAGGACCAGACCCCGGAGGTCTATGGTCATGGGCAGAAGTTCATACAAAAAGTGGTCCAGATCCTCCTTTGATGGGTACCATCTGGAGTCTCAAAATCAAGCAAGCAGTCATCTAACACACAGGTTTGGGCTTCTCTCATTGCAATCAAATGAATAAAACCAAGGACTCAGAGGAACGATTGGTCAAAATGATGACCAGACCATAACTACATCGAGCCCACCTATCATGACAGACCACTTTGACTGGGGTCACAACATTGAGCCCCAGGCAGGGAAGGTGATGTTGAACAATAAATCAAATTCACCAAGAAGCAAATAAACATGCTGGTTTGATGGCAAGTGGGTGGGGGAGGCGAGTGCCTCCAAGACTACGTCTGTAAGACACCATCTTGACCTGGAAGGGAAGTCATTCCTGGAAGGGACCACCCTTTCCCCCAAATAATAGACATGCCCATAAAATGAATTATAATACCCAACATAACAAGCAATTCATTGAGGATATGACAGCAAAAGGACAACATTCACCCAAAAGGAAAGTTGAGACTGCAGGAAGGGACTGGAAGTTTTGGCAGAAGGAAACCGAGCCTCCCAGACAGCAAGTTCAGAAATGCTGGCACATGGTGGGGGTGCGCCCAGAGCCAGGGAGCTCTCAGTGCACAAACCGCCCATGGAGGACGCTGTCAAAAGAACCACCATTGATTTAAAAATACAAATGACTAAATGGCTCTTTTAGTCACACCTGATGACAGAAACAGAATTGTAGAGCTATTTTTTTAAGTCTGTTGTTAGGGAACATAGCTTAATATGACTCTCATTTGATAGGAGGAAAAGTCCGACTCCAAAAAAGGAGTCATCCCAATGGAAGTGTCTAGTTAGCAGCAAAGTCAACATCCTACAAACATTTCATTCAGGCTGCACCAAAAATACCTTGTACTTTTCTATCAGAAGAAAGGGAGGTGAGGTGGAGAAAGAAATGGATATATTGGTTGGCTTTGCTTTAGGAGCATGATTTTTTTATTAAATCATTTCATTGGGGGCTCATACAACTCTTATCACAATCAAAACATACATCAATTGTATGCAGACCACATTTGCACATTTGTTGCCATCATCATTCTCAAAACATCTTCCTTCTACTTAAACTTCTGGTATCAGCTGCCCATACTAAATAGTGTACTTTAGAGATGATTTTTATATAGGTTACTGGTGCTAAGAGAGGCAAATGAGAGATAATAACTGTACTATCAAAAGAAATTCCAAACAGTAAAGAATGGTCAAAGAGAAGCATTAAAGATAAATGGGAAAGTGCTATGGAAAGCTTTTACAATTAGGAGATAATATTCATTACCTATCACAAAGAAAAGTTAAGCATACCAGTGAGAGAAATAGCCTGGCGATTAAGAAGAGAATTCAAATGAAAAATTAAAAGAATAGCTCTCTTGCTTCAATATTAATGGAAGGAACAGGAGTGAAATGCAATACTTCTTCCCAGAGTTTAAGTTGGGGAAGTTATTAGAAGATGCATGGGTCCTACTAGACTTTTAAAAGTCAGGTATTTCCACAAAACTCTGTCTTTCAGAAAATCTTAGACCTAGAATCACCTCTATCATTATCAAGTAAATTGATTTATGACAGTTCTTCACTATTAATAATCTCAAATAGCTGAAGACACTCATCCACAAACCTATAAAACATATGTCTGAGTAACTAAACAGAAACTACAAAAACTCCAATTAGTTTGATAATTACTTGATTATAGATGGTCTAATGAAACCTGTGGGTCACAACCTATTTAGGAGTTGAATGTCCCTTTTACAGGGTCGCCCAATTCTTCTAGTAGCAAAATTACAGTTATGAAGTTGCAACAAAAATAATTTTATGGTTGGGGGTCACCACAACCTGAGGAACTGTATTAAAGGGTCGCCACACTGGGAAGGTTGAGAACCACTGGTCTAAGGTATCAACCTTTTAAAGTGCTCCTCTGAGAACTTTTCAATAAAGTACAATGACCTATAAATGAACATCTTATGTTCTCTACTCATTTTCCAGTACTTAACACATATAATATGAATTTTTAAAATATTGACACATGGTATGTATTCAGAGCTACTAAGTACTGGTGTGTTTTTAATTACATCATAGACTCATGTATATATGTTAACCTTATTTTGTTAAATGTGATGAATCTTGGTGTAATGATGAGAATTAGAAGACAATAGCTTCATTATAGCCAATATTTAAATCACATAATTAAATATGATATAATTACTATGTGTCACAGAACAATATTCTACTGGTGTATTTACCTGAATAATTACACATATATGGATTTATTAAAACCTTAGATATTTGTGCAGTGCTTGACAATTCATACAGCATTTCCATATATGTATATACAGTAGGGGAAGGGTTTTAAAACATTCTTGAAAATTCTTTTAGAGCCTCTTTGCATACATACATACATATATAAATACATTATGTAACTATGTGCATCATGTAATATTGTCTTTTTGTATATTGGATATGTCATATAGCATTATTATCCATTCTTTATTGATGAAGAAACCAAAGCTCTATGAAACAAATTCAGAAATGAAGTTGGATCTCTAAACTCCAAATTTAGGCACCTCTTCTACATGATTTTAGCTGTAAGTCTCTATGACTGGTTTTTACTCCCTATAACTGTGACTTCCAGAGGAACAAACATCATCTCTGTAGCGTCCCTCCGGACAGGGAGACGTGAAAAGTCAGACCAGATTTCAATGATAGCCTGGCACTTGGAGACGGGGGAAATATATCTCTTGGCTATGATCTTTGGGGGCTTAAGTTTAGTATCTCTTTCAAATAATCTTTCTCTCAAAAGTCTTACTTTCAAAATAAATATTCTGCCCTATCCTTATAAAGTGGGGTCTGAATAGACAGTCGTGTTGCCTGTCTTATAAAGGACAAGCTATGAGCACAGATCAATGAAAGAATGCGCCAGCAGTGAAGGCCAGAGTGCCCCGCATCCCTACCAGCGTCACAGAAAGAGCACTCTTTTTGTACTGCTACCAGCCAACACCACGCTATTCAAAGCAGTGAGCTAGAGAAGCCTGATTGCAGGCACAACTTTCTTGCCCAGCACTTGTTTCCCCGGGTCAGGGCCACGCACAGATCCGGTCCAGTCTCACCTCGCTGTCTCCTTCCACTCCATCTCCTGCCCGTCCACAGACAGCAGCTCATCGAGTTCAGTGAAGAGCTGGGGGGGTGCGGGGCTGTCATCCTCCTCTCCCAAGATGAATCGAATGCGTTCGGCTGCGGGGGAGACTGCAGATGTGAAAATACTGTGGTTAAACACTGGCTGGACAACTCTGAGCACAGGGGCGCTCCTGGCTGTTCCTCCCTCTGCAGGGCTGTTGGGCTTCCCGTCCACATTTGCGGCGGACATCCTCCCTCCTCAACAACTTGGAAGTTGAAAAGAAATCAAATCCCTTCGCTAGCCCCTTGGTCCTCTCTCCTGTTGCCCAGACAGACAGTGCTCCAGGTCTGCGTGGCGTGTGACAAAGAACCTTCAGTCCTCAGAGGCGCGGAGGTCCAATCACAGAACTCTCCCTCCTTCCTCACTCAGGACCCATCCAAAATCATCTGAACAAAAGCAGTGTGAACCAATCACTTGTTCTTAGAGCAGTGGGAGTGCACAGTAGAGCACCCCAATCCTGAGTTTCCCACAAGCCTCCGCCTCCCACCCACACTCACTCTGTCCAATGCCTAACGCCTGGGCCCTCACAGGCCCTCAACTGGTTAACTACAAAGTTGATGAAGGAATATTTAACAAGATCAGCCCTCTTCTTTACATAATGGCAGGGCCCAAAAATGTTTAGTCACACTTCAGTGCTCTTGAAAAACAAGCTCAAGTAAAATATTGTACACCTAAGTTAAAAAAATTTTTTCCAACATACTCAAGCACATAATTGAATGCCCTACTAGCGCCTTTTGACCCCAATGCCTGAAAACCATGTAATGAAAAATTAACTAAAATTTTCCCTCAGGGCATGGATTATAGACTCTTTAAAAAGGTAAAATTAAAAGCACGTGGACACTGATGGTAAACATTTAATAACTAAAACCCAAAGATAACTCTTCTTAATCGTTGCATAAAACCAAGAATGGCCTATCCATACGCATCAAGTCTGTGTTCACATATGCATATACCTAAACACAAGTCTACATATACATATATGCATATAAACTTGTAAGTACCTGGATGCCCCCCACCCCCAAAAAAAATAAACCTTAAGAAAAACAAGAAAACATCTACCTTATAAAAACAGGCCAGACCATTGTTCCATTAGTCAGAATTTTACTGGACGCAAACACACACAAAAAATTCCACCTAGTTAGCCATAAAAATTATTAAAATAAGATACCTGTCCTATTAAGAATGGCAAATATTACAAATAATCATAATATTACAAATTATCATAATCTTTGCAAAGTTGTGGGGAAGAGATATGAGCACCTCTCAACTTATAATTAGGTAGGTGCCTAAATGGGAAAACCATTCTGTGGAGTAATGTGGATGGAAATGGAGATAATTTTAAAGTGTGTGGACCCTATAAGCTAGCATTTCTATGACTAGAAATGGTCATTTCAAGTAACTAATCACTACAATCTCAAACCCTTGGTTTTGAGAAACATTGTTTATCAAATTATATATTGAGAACAAATTTTTGAAAGCCTAAATGTCTCAACGGGAGAATTTGGTTAAATAAACTATGCTACAACTAAATAATAAAATGCAATGCAGTCATCAAAGAGGAAATCTATATGCTTTCTGACATGTATCCTATATAATCCTAGATGAATGAAAAAGTTATAACATCATGTGCATAATAGAGCCCCCACTTTGGAAAACAAAACTATATAAGTATTCACAAAATAAAGCCTGGAATTGAGACAGTCCTCCCTCACTTTGCCCAGTTCCAGAATGTGTGAATTTCAGGTAACCTTTATTCAGGTAACCTTGTGCCAACAGCTCAGTTTCTATGCTCACTCGGAGGGACCCCTGGTCACATAGTGCTTAAGCATTGGCTGCTAACCAGAAGGTCATAGTTCAAAACCACCAGCCTCTCTGAGAGAACAAAAAAAGAAAACCTCTTTCTATTCCCATAAAGAGTTACTGTTCTCAGAAACTCATAGGACCAGTTCTACCCTATCCAAGAGGGACACCATGAGTCAAAATCAACTGGAGTCCAGTTTTCTATGGTTTTATGTTCATGGTTAGTACATGTGGCAAGTGTAAACTTCACTGCTCGCTTTTCCATCTAAAAATCACCTCATAAATAACATCTGTGTATCATGACCATTTTAAAAGCTTAAAACATACTGATTCCCCTTGGAGGTCTATGGTCCTGACAAAAGTCAGTGCCTCAGACAAAAGCCGGGACTTCTCACTCACTGCACCGGCCGATGTTGACTCACAGCAACCTCCGTGGGTTTCCCAGATGACAAACGTTTACGAGAGGAGAGAGCCCAGTCTGTCTTTCAGTGCCTCAGAGGTACTGGTGGTCTTGAACCTCTGATCATGCTCATCACAACCCTAGACATAAACTATTTCATAGGCATGTAAAACCTAGAAAAGGAAAACTGAACTTCTTCACCCAAGAAGAAGGGATCCATGGCGGCTATACTTTTGGTGGAGAATATTGAATATTTACAGGCTCCCAGAAAAATAAACGGATTTATATTTGGAAAAGAACCATCAGGATGCTGTTTAGAAGTGAGGATGGGAAGACGTCCAGAAGGTCACTTGGAATATGTTACCAGGAGGGGATCAGTACCTGAAGAAGGACATCTTCTTGGGAAAGTAGAACACCCTCACAGAGAGGTCCGGTGTTTTGTTCTGTTGTATGTAAACCCACTTACCTCAAGTCACTTTCAACTCATAGCGTCCCTATAGTAAGGAGCAGAGTGTTCCCTGGGGTTTCGGGAGCTATCCATCTTTATGGGAGCAGACAACTCTATTTCTAGTGAGGCACTGGGAGATTTGAACTGACTTTCATATGAGCTAACAGCCCAACTCTCATCATCTACTATGCATAACGCACCACACAAGCAGGTTTCCATTATATATAAAGGTATTATGAACTGGAGCCAACTGAATGATGGATAACTATAAAACCAACAACCATGATTAGTGACTACGGCAGGTACCTAATCTGGTGTCAAATTGAGGATTAAGAGTGTAAGGGTGAAGTCTAGCCTGTCAATCTGGAGATAGCCAATGAGACCTCTGTGTGGGCATGGTCCAAAGGTCAATAAGGGGCCAGCCAGATGCAGGGATCAAAGGACTCACCCCACTTCTGGTTCTTCCAAAATGAGATCACTCCTTCTCAGAATGATCATTTTATACACAGTAGGATGGCATTACAGGGGATCCTGTGCATAATTACTCACAGCACCTTCCCCAACGTTCTTACCAAACCCATGTAGGTAAAGTTCATTTGGTCAAAGTTACAGTGAGTATTGATGATGCAATCAAATTAACAGACTAACCTCTACCTTTTTAATGATACTCCAATATAAAAAACTATTTTTTATCCCTGAACTGTATCTTATTTATGTACATATGACCTGGGGCCAGGTTTTTTCCTAGTCCACTCCAGAAACATCTTTTCTCTTTTCAGCTCCTTCTTGATATTGGTTACAAGAAATAGTAGTAACCAATGTAACCATTAAACACAAGACGGTGGTCCAATTCATAACTTTTGCTAAGGTGAGGTCTTAATCTCATCCTATTCCAATTCGTTAGCAGATAATTCCCTCAAAAATGATGGTAGAGCCACAGAAATATGAAGTTCTGAATTAAACGATATTGCATAATCTTTTTAAGACTGAAAGGGCTATATTAATGGACTGTAACTCAAGCCCTTACATGTTGAAAGTAAGACAGCTAACTTAAAATAGAGAAGGCAAAATGTTCTGCATGTGTAATATCAGTGAATTAAGTAGCTTTAGGCAATTGAGAACAAGGGGAAAGAAGGAAAAACCTGTCATCTCACATTAATACCTGCCGAATCGAAAATCAACTTGCGTTATACATTAATAGATAATTACTCAAAGTAAGAATCAGTATAGCTTCACTAAAAATGAGATATTAAAGAGAAATGAAAAATAGAATGCAACAGAGAAATCAAGAAACCAGCAAATCATAATCCAATCACTTTTGGCCCAACAGAATGCCTGCAGATCAAAGCTAAATTAATGGCTCTAATCTGCATTGGATATTTTTATTCTGCCCTCTATTGTTAGATGTGTTTTGATCTTTTCTAAAGTGGTTATAGAAATCCTATCTCTGGGGGGTGTTTTAAATCGATTTAGTTAATATGGTCTTTTATGATGAGTGACAAGAATTAAGAAGTGAGAACAAGACCCAGTACTACCAAACCCACTGTCAAAGCATTCTGGCGAGTTAGGGAAGGGATACTATCACTGAAAACCATAATGTGCATTAGCTACCATTTTTTGATAGTTACGCCGTAGCCAGCCTTGTGCTGAATGCTTTCTATTTATTACATAATTCATTTCGCAGAAGCCTTCTATTACTCTGCTATTGTCCATCTTTTACAAATAAGGAAACTGAGTATTAAGAGGTTAGGAGACGTCCCCATAATCTCAAAAGTGACCTCCAGACCACCTTGACTGTTCCCAAGTCCATTTCCTCATTACTATACTCTCCTGAATGACTTCCTTAGAACCAGCCAAGACAAAACAAAAGCGCAGAGTCAGACTGTCCGATGAACAATTCGCAGGGTAACTGTACTGGGTTTCAGAAGAAGAAGAAATCACAATCACATATAAAAAAAAAGTAGATTAATTGAACATTAGGTTCATTATCCACCAAGAGGCAATTTGCAAATGTACCCTTTTATTTTGGGTCTAGCAAGCATCCCACTGTGGCCACCCAGCAAGATACATGCACACAAAAATTTTTTTAATAGAAATAATGATCAAAATGAGCATTCACACTGAGCATGGCAAGTCTGCATGCAAATTTCTTGGAAGTGAATTAAATGACAATTTTTAGATTTTGTCTTTTCCCCTTAGTAAAGACCATTACCCTGGTAAAGTATCGCTCACAAACAAAAGTATGAAGCCAAAACATTTGTTTCTGCACGGTTTAGTGTGCTGCCACCAACCGATTTACATAGTTGCAATTTAAATATTCATTTATATTACTGATCCTGAGCCAAACATTGGTGTATAGATAGAAAAAAAAGGAAGAGAAGGAAATTCACGGCCACCTAGTCGAGGCCGATTCACAGTGGCCCAAGAAGACAAGGTAGAGCTGCCCTTGAGAATTCCCTTGTCTTTCTTCCTCGGAGCAACTTGTGATTTTGAACTACTGACCTTGTAGTCAGCAGCCCTACTGATAACCACCATAGCAACTAAGTCACCAGGGTTCCCTTGTGCAAATACTACAATCGTTAACGCTTCTACGATTTACTTCTTGTATCAGACTACCTTAGTACACTAACAATGCATTTGAGTACATGTATGAAATTCTCAAACTTTATTGTCGTATTCTTAGCTGACATGAGAAATAACTACATGAATAAAATCCCAGTACCTTATAAATCCTCAACAAACACACACACACAGAGAGAGACATAATGAAGTCGTTTAGGGTCTTTCCTCAGGACCCTAAACTCTTTTCTTTACAAAAGTCCCCTACTTTACTTTAGGAAAGTATCCTCATGCCATTGACTACCTTGGACTTGAACCCACCCCTTGGGGGTCAGGTCTAGATAATGAAGAGCTTACCTCCTAGGGACAGCCAGCCATTTGGGAATAAACACTTTGCCTAATCCAGGATAATCACAGTCAGGAACTGTCAGTTTCCTGCTGAAATTGTCACTGTTGTTTTCCAGTGCGCTAGAGTCAGTTTCGACTCAAGGGACTCCAAGGACAACAGAACTCACTGCTGCCCAGTCCCAGGCCAGCTTCATAACCACTGCTGGGGGGAGGCGGGTAGTTGCAGCAGCCACGGTGTCATGCAACCTCCCTCAGAGTCTTCCCTGTTTCACTGGTTCTCCAACTACGCCGAGCAGCATGAACTTCTCCAAGAACTAGTCACTCCTGATTTCACTTCATACTAAGGTTACGAAAGTGGCAATAAGAGCTTTGAAACACAGATGACTGTCAAATTATTCTCAGCTTGTCTGAGAAGAATGAAAATACAGAGGAACTCCAAGCCAAGGCAGAGACAGGTCCCCGGTACCGTCATGTAGGCACCAGAATCCAGCCATGCCTATAGTCCGTTAAACCCAAACCAAGCCTGCTGTCATCAAGTCCATTCCAGCTGATGCTACATATGCCAGAGTGGAAGGGCACTCCAAAGGGTTTTCAAGGCTGTAGATTTACAAATGTGGATCCCTAAACCTTGCGTCGATGGAGCTATTAAGTGGATTCAAATCGCCAACCTTTTGGTTAGGGTTGAATGCCAACCATTTGGGTCCCTTGGAGACCTTGAAGCCAGCTACTCTTTGAATTTTGTCACATGTAGTAATATTTTTTCTTTAACTCAAAGCAATCACAGATGATATTTTTGTCAAATGTAATCAAAAGAATCCTTATATCTAATTCTATGGTTTCTTCTACAGGATGAGAGTAGAGCTAATGTATTTAATGCATCATCATTGAAGATCCCTTCTATTATAAATTCCAACTTTGGAGTTTATAAGTATCTAGGTTTTTTGCATACCTTAACCTGACTTTACTTAGACAAGTGCATCCTGAAGTGGGCAATGCTGTCCCACCCCCTGAAATGAGCTGGGGCACTGAAATGATCCAGGGAAACTGCAAAAACAGATACATACACTTTATTCTGGATCACGGGCTACAGTGAAAAGTTTGCAATTGCCAGAGGAGCACTGAATATTTTTTTAAGGAGGTCAAGTAAGTTTGGGAACCTATAACTTAAACAAATCCAGAAAGTAACTATCAATTTACATGCTATCAGACTTCAGGAAGGTTAATTAAATAGGGATGTTTTTTGTTTTGCTTTTGTTTCAAATTAGTTATGAAATTAAAAACATCAAATAGCATTCATTAATATAAATAATTATAAAAATACTTAGGTTTTTATATCAATAATCTCTCACTTCAGAGAAGGTAGTATGAATTACCACCAATTTTATTAGTTAATTATGACATTATTATTCAGTTTTAGAGTCAAAAGAACCAAGAACTTGGAAGGGTTTCAGAATACTACCAACTATCTTATTTAGAAGCAGGGAGAGGTAACTTTCATCTAGCAAAGGAAGAAAAATGGGGGGTTGGGGAACATGTCCTGAAATGTTTGGGCAAATGTATTTGGGCTTCCATTTTCATTTCATAGGGAAAAAATTCATCTGTGGCTTATACTACTAAAATTTTATCTGGACTCAATTCATGTATATGAGACACTCCGGATTCATTATAACAAAATGGTAGCCCATACAGTCCTCAGTTCATTTCATTTTATTTCATAATTTCCACCAATATAAATGTATTGAAAAATTTGAAATGAACTGTCAGTAGCATTACTGTGTGTATGAAATATTGCTAAGCCAGTCACACACACAAAGTAGTTCCAATAGTCAGATAATTCAATCTATGTAATCTAAGACATACTATATTGAAAAAACATTGGGACAAAGCCTCAAGAGTCTTCTATTTCTTTCAGTGATCTTTCCATTTCAATGTTAATATGTACTTTTCCAATATATCAAGAATCTCTATCAGAGAAAGAAGTAAAATTCAAATTAGTCATTTTGGATTTTAGCCACCTCAGTGGCAACCTAATCTAATTACATTAGCTAAAGATAAAACTGAACTTTTGTTTCCTATACCTTACATTCCATGTTATCCTTTTCTCTCCTTCACATAACCCACATCCACAGGGTATTCATGAGCCTTCAGCCGCCAATGGGCCCACACAAACACTAATAATTCTATTGCACTCTCACTCCAAGTTACATGTGAAGGGCTTCAAAAATTCATGGAAATTTCTCGTTATCTTTTAAGTACATTTTTACAAAAACATTCTGAAAATTTCCCCGCTTGCCACACTGAACACTCTCGTCCCTTTGATCAACCCATCTCTCAGGGATTCCTGCGCACCACGGATGCTCCTTCTATCCCCATCCTTTGGAATTCAGCCCTCTGAGTGATGACCTCTGTTTTCCAAATCATCTGGAGGGAGTCTACATGAGATACATGCTCATTAGAATCCAGCATAGCAATGTCAATAACCTACCAGAATTTTAAGCTCCCAAATTCCCCACAAAGGTAATCTTTGGGCTGTCAAAACAACACACATTTTGGAGGAGCAAGAGGTTAAGAAGTCTGATTAGGATAAATAACAGAAAACATGGAGTTGATAAATCAGTTCAAGCTGTTGGTCAGCCTCTTAAGTTCTGAATTGAGTCTTTTGACCTTACTGTATCCACAGAATTTTCAGATGATAACAGGATTCAAATGGAGAAGAGGAATTCTTACATCCATATTCATCTGCCTTCATTTAACCACCAGGGTACATCTGCTTTATTAAAATTAAAATTAGGGGCTGAGCCCTGGTGGTGTAGTGGTTAAGTGCAAGACTGCGGCCCACAGGGTTGGTGGTTCAAATCCAGCAGCAGTCTCCAGGAACAAGGCTAGGCCTCCCACTCCCACGAGAGGGCAGTGATGCCCCCAAAAAAACAAACAAACAAACAAAAAACAAAAAAATATATAAAATTAAAATTAAATAGAGTCTTCATGCCACAAGCATTATTTCTGGTTGCCTTTAACTTCTTTGCTGTTTTCTATTCAAAATAACTTGACAGCTTCTTACCCGTCTTTGAATGAGTCAATACATCCATGTATTGTCAGGTAACATGCAACAAAAGGAATTCTAATCAATGTATTAAGCAGGCAAGCAGGGTTACGCAGAGGAAGTGTGCTGGGTCCAATGAATTAAGCATAGAGGGAAAAAACTCTGAAAAATATACCCAAATTGTTAGCAACTATTATATCTCTAAGTAATGAAACTATTAAGTATCCTCACTCTTCTTATTCTGCTTTTTTGTAATTTATAAATTTTATAATATATTGCTATCATTTTTGTAATTTTTAAATTTTACCTAATAAACCAAAACCAAAGTCACTGCCTGTGACAGTCATGTACTTTGGTGTCAATTTCATGATCGGGAATGTAGGACTGTAGTCTAGCCTGTCAATCTGGAGTTAGCCAATGAGGCCTCTGTGTGGGCATGGCTTTTTCCTGAGAATTCCGGGAAACCTCACCACCACCATTCCCCTCCCCACCTCCAACCTCTCCCCCCACCCCCCTTGGAGATGAGAGACTTACAGACTCAGTCTCTTGGAGATGCTCTACTGACAAGACTGAGAGTCATCCCAGGGGAGAAGCTACATGGGTCTGCCCTGATGGAACCAGACCTTTGAAGCCAGAAAAGCCTCATGGAGGCCCCTGCCAGCACTGAGATGCTTCTACCACCACTAGATACACAAGACTCTGCTCCCACTGGCTTGTGACTGTCCTGGCACCACTGCATGTGTTTCATGAGTCTGAAGAGGACTTAGGGATTGGTATTGGACTTATGAGCTAATATTGGACTTAGGGATTTGGACTGGACTGGGTTGGGATGCTTTCTCAATGTTCCATTCCTCTTATATATAAACCCCTCCCTTATATAAATGTGTGTTCATGAATTTGTTTCTCTAGCCTATCCGGACTCACACACTGCCACTGAGTCAGTTCTGTTTCGTGGTGACCCTACGGGAACGGGTAGAACTGCCCTCAAGCCCTGTGGATTTCTTAGATTGTGGATCTTTTGGGGAATAGAAATTTGCCTCATTCTCCTAGAGGATGTGGTAGTTTTGAACTGGTGACATTGTGGTTAGCACACAATGTATAGCCACAATGCATAGCACACAATGTATAACCACTGAGCCACAACAGCTCAAAAACTTATTTAGGGGCTGAGCCCCGGAGGTATAATGGTTGAATGCAGGACTGCGGCCCACTGGCTTGGCGGTTCAAATCCAGCAGCAGCAAGACTGGGTAGCCCCAGAGGGCAGTGATGGATACATTTCACAGGAGAATATTAAAGGACATTAAAAAAAAACTTATTCATGTATTTTAATTGCAAAATTAAGAACAGCAGTGTCAATTTAACACTCCATATTTTCTGATAATGAACAAAACCTAAGGAACTCAGTTTTCATTCTCATTAAGTACAAAACACAAATGTAAGTTACTGGCACTTGCTTTTACCCTTGGGTCTAGAGGCAGAGTAGACAATTCTGAACCCCTCCGCAGGGCTGATCTTAGTTCTGCAAGCACATCATATACTGCGCAGTCACATGTGTCTGGAAACAATGCACACAGCCCATGGGCAAACAGAGAAAACCTGGCTTGTCCAAGTACCATGGGGAAGTCGGATGTTTTCTTGTAGGCAATACCCACGTAAGCAAACCCTGTGTCGTTGACAGGAGAGTGTTTCATCTTTCTGCCATGAAGTGACTGGCGGGTTCAAACTGTTGACTTTGCTATTCAAAGCCCAACCTGTATCCACTCTTCCACTCAGGGCTCCCGTGTAGACATGAACATACCCGTTCAGTTAAAAGTTAAGGGCCCCATGACTGAGTCGTAGCCAAGACATAAGGACATTTATATCTGCCTCCCCAACACACCAACCTTTGCCCGTTGCTGCCTTCCTTAGACCACAAGGAAAAGAATCAAATCCTAAGCCTGCCTTCAGAATCTCCAGTCATTCAACCCCCTTGCTGATGCCTGTAGAGATAATGACCTGCTTCCAGTTGGGGACTGAGGATTATATCCATATAAGAATTCAAGAGGAAAACAGTAGGAAGACTGTTACTACTGTACTAGGAGATCGCTGACAATTACAACCAAAAGAATCTAGTGAAAGCCTTGAAGAAAAACTGTGCCTCCAATGGCACTCTAGCTGAGTGTCCAGAATGTAGAGAAGTGACTCAGCTACAGGGTGACCAGCACACACACACAGGCCAGTGCTGAGAGCAACTCTACTGGCTAAGGGCAACCAGCTGAGGGTCCATGGGTGCTTTTAAGTGCTTGGGGATCATGGAAGCTTAAGTGAGAATTTCCTGGCAATGATTAGAAAATGTCCCACTGCCCCTTGTTACAAGTATAAAACCTCACAGTACAAGATAAATCAAAATGTATTGCTGCTTAGGTATGAGTGGCTATACAGATTAAGTCCCCACAGTGATCCACTTATCTGTGTCGGGTAGTACCTTCAAAAAATAAAATTTTAAAAAAGGATACTTTCTGCATGCTGAGAAAAAATGGTTTTGAGGTCAGGGCTAATATCAAATCTTTAACAAAGCTCAAGTGGGTCTGAATGAATATCTCCCCAAGTCCACAAAACTTTATCACAATCTATGGGACTGCTGCCCCATCGTAATCAACAGTTTCTAAAGGGAATGCATTTTCAGGGAGAGTCAGGAAGACCTAAAATTCCAAAAGGTCAGACCGTCAACCTCAACAATGGGAAGATAATTGTAGATGTTTGATTGTCAGCTACTGAAGCTGCAAACCTCAACATGGGCCTGCAGTTGTAATTATTTTTTAATCACTTTATTGGGACCTCTTACACAAATCATAACATTCCATAGTTCAAGCACATCAAGCAGCATTGTATAATTGCTACCACAATCAGTTTCAAAACATCTTCTTTCTTCTTGAGCTAACTCCTTGATACCTGCGCCCCTTTATCCCCTACCTCCCCAACCCTCCCTATCAGGAGCCCTTATTTTTCTTCCCTGTAATAGCCTTTTGTGGCTGTTGTTGTTGCCATAGCTTACACATTTCAATAAATCCACTCACATACAATTCTGTTGTCTGATCCCATCGAGTGGGATTTATACAGTCATCAATGCTATCAGCTCCCTATTCCCCTTGCCCCTCCCTTCTTCCTGTATCCTTAGGAAACCATACTTTTGTTACTATCCCTGAAGGGTTCTCTATCTTGGCTTTCATGTACCTAATGACCTTAAATATATATATGAACATATGCAAATCTAATACTATTAATAAGGCTGAACAAATAAAAATCACAATAGTAAAGGGATGAAATATTAGAGAACCAGAGGATAGTTATGTGGTTCTTCAGTGCTATGCTGCATCCTGGATTTATCATCTCTTCCATGTGGCCCTTCTGGAAGGAACTGTTCAGTTGTCTTACAGGAGGGTTTAGAGTTTTCACTATGTCCATGCTTCTTCACATCAATTTGGTTACTTGTTTTGGAACTTATGATACCTCTTCCTGTGGATACCTCTTGATCACACAGGCTGGTATGCTTCTTCCATGTGGACTTTGTTGCTTCCCTGCTAGAAGGCCACTTGTTTAATAACAAGTCTTTAAGTCCCAAGATGCTATACGTTTTAATAGCCGGGCACCAGCAGCTTTCTTCACCACATTTGCTTATGCACCCATTTTGTTTTCAGCTATTATGCCAGGAAAGTGAGTATCATACTATGCCACATTTTTAGAATAAGGAGCTCTTGTACTTACCATATACACTTGAGTACAAACCAACCCAGATATAAGCCGAGGCACCTAATTTTACCACAAAAACTGCATTTAAAATGTGCTGAAAAACTCAGCTTACACATTAGTATATATGATAGGTAAGATTTAAGCAGAGGCCCAAAGTTCATCTACTTTCTTGTTACATTTGCATATATTTACATATCTATAAATACATTTTTCCCTTTTTTTTCTTTTTTCGCCTGCCCCACTAGCATGCTTACCCATGGTTCACCTCTCAGGAATTCCTCTCAGATATGACTTGAGTCATCAAACAAGACAAGAAAAGCTAAATCTTTCTCACCATCAATTTTAGAGCACTTACTGTTTCCCTAGACTTGTCATTGTTGCCCCCCCCGCCCCCAACTCTCCCCACCATGACTCTAGGAACCATCAGACCAGTTATTGTCACCATAAGATTGCCTAGCCTACCTACCTTTTATAGCTAAGCACCAAACAAAAATCAATAGGCATAGAAATAGCCACAAGACTAACAGGGATCTTGACATAGAGCAGATGATTTTCTCTCTGCTAAGTTGAGAGAAGGACATGCTGTTCACCATCAGTACAGTTCCCCTTTCTTCCAGAGCTCCACATAAGAGGTCCCACGTGCCTAGCAACTCAGACACTCCTTTAGTCTTCAGCAGTCATGTGTGAAAAGCGAGGCTCCTAAGCATCCCCACTACTGTTCCTGTGCTCAAGGATGGAGCAGTCTAGTGCCACCCCATCACACTCAGACATTCAGCTTTCCCCCCTTGTGAGTGATTTCCAATCAGTTCAGATGGGGTACCACCTGAGCCAGAAGTCTACTCTGGGGACTTTTTGGCTTTGATTCATCCCTGGTTTGTTGTGCTCCTCTCTTGATTCTCCAATCAGACCTGGTGCTCTCGTCAGCTACATCCTCTGGGCTGTCCTCTGCAGCCCTGCCATCTAGAGAAAAGACAGTAAGTCTTGAGCTGAAGCCACCCTTGGCAGTTCTAATTTTAAGCCAAATGTCTGGACCTCAGCAAGCTTTTTGCATGATGGACGCCAAAAGCATTGTGGGAAGATCAGATAATTCAAAGGACTGATCTTTTCATCAAGACTTTTAAAGTGAGACCAACGCTAATGAAAATGATACTCTGAAATGAATAGGCACATTGAACGTGAACATTATTGGAATCCTCACGGATACAAAATGTGCCATTTGGGCATAATATAAATTTGTTTGAAAAAAAGAGTTCTATAGGGAAGTGTGGGAGGCAGAAGCACCACATTCCTTAGTGCACAGACCTCCAAAAAAGCACAAGACTAGATGCAAGATACATCAAGCAACAATAGCTTTGCCTTTTGACATATTTTTGTCATAAAGGCGTCTGTGGTTATATAGCATTGCTATTTGTCTTACTCTTGTGTAATGTACCCATATGTGGTCCACTTTTAACTGGGACTAGTATCCTTCCTGCAATAAACTCAAAAGAGCCCCCCTAAATAATATTAGTAAGATAAAAGTTAAGGAATATGGTCACCTAGCAGCATTTTATAAAAAGACCTAAAAGTTCCTATTGTGTACGTGTCAAGGCCACCATTTCCACTTGCTTTACATTTTTCTCTCCCTCCTTCCCTTCCCTTTGCTCTGCCAGAGCTGTCCATGATAAGCCGTATATGATGAATCACTCTGCCTAACAGTGAACACATCAGCATTTTCTCCAGGTTCAACGCAGGCCAATTACTAGCACAATTTATACCCCAAGGTTTCTAAAGTCAGGCTCAATTCTCATCAACATTAGGAATCAAGAGTCCCAAAATAAACCCTACAGATTTGCCTAAGTGCTACTATTTTCTATAGAAGGTAGCTAAATTTATAACTCCAATATTAGTGTCATAACCATGTTACTGCTAATGCTTCCACATACTTCTTCCCAAAAATTCTCTTTCAAAATGCCTAAGAATAAAAGACAGTCACGGGTAACAGCATAGCCAAAGCAATCTCTAGGACTCATGGATTTATCCCCACATTGCCAAATATCATGATCCATATTTTCTGGATAATAATATTTCAAAATATGGTTCAAAATATAACCTTCCAAACAGGGGAGTTAGTAAAGATGTCATAACAAGATCCCTCATTTTTTGTTTTTTAAAAAAATTAGAGTAAACTTTCTAGAATGTACAGCTGTTCTAATTATTTTGATGTAACTCTTAGTACCAAAAATATGCCAACAAGATTTTAGAATGCTTTTTTTCTTTTTATGTCTTATTTAAGTCAGGTCAAAACTGTGTCCAAAATAAGTAGCTGTGATCCCCAAATTCTTTCAAGCTACTTAATTTCCTACAGGGAAAAATTACATAATGGGCTCTCCAAGTCCTCCTACATCACATTACAATTTGACTCTTCTTGAACAATGTAGTATTTTCTAGTGCTTGTTTTATCTACTCAAGAATGAAGTCAAGTAGTAACTAACACGCAGCCACTTATCGACACCCCAAACCAAGCAAGGATCTAAAACAAATGTGCAAAACCTGGGTTCTGCTACTTGAAAAACAGAGAAACAACCTGTGAATGACAAGAAGCTAGCTAATGTAAACAAGTAAGTTTGCACGCTGCTTCACTAACTATCTCCCTCAAAATAACAATAGAGATTTGTCACGTCTATGTTCAGTAAATAGCAAACTGGGATGTGCTAAACGTCTACAAACATACACTACATTATAGAAATAAACCTTCTCCCAAATTATAAACATAGCTAAGCCACTAAAAGTCAGTGGGAAACATGGATAAGAGTAGGTATATGGGCTGGTTAGAGTGTTAACTTTCCACTCAACACAATATGTTTTCATTACATATTCTAGCCAGCATTTTTAATCTACCACACAAGAGACTCCTGTTATGTTCACAGGCAAAATAGTGAACAACACGAAAATCATCAAAAGAAAATGTAAGTAAACACAGAATCACTGTACCAAAAAATAATTGACAGACATTCTACCACTGCAAGAGGTAATATATGATCAAGAGCCAGTGGTACTGAAGGAAGAAGTCCAAGATGCCCTGGAGGCATTGGTGAACACCAAGCTTCCAGGAATTTACAGATTACTCATTGAAATGTTTCAATAAAATGAAGCAGTATGGAAAGCCCTCACTTGTCTACGCCAAGATATTTGAAAGTTATCTCCCAAGCCAATTGGTTCTAAGACATCAGTTTGTGTGCCCACTGCAAAAAAAAAAAAAGTGACCCCCCCCAAAATTCAGAAGTTCCCAAGCAATATCATTACTATCATAGTCAAGTACAATTTTGCTGAAAATCATTCAAAAATGTTTATATCCGTGCATCAACAGGGAGTTACCAGAAATTCAAGCAAGATTCAGAATGGAATATGAAACTAGGAATGACTCTTGTGTGATAGCAAAGAACACTAGAGGGATGTTTATTTGCTTTATTGGCTATGCAAAGGCATTCAACTATGCTGGTCATAAAAATACACAGATACCATTGTGAAAAATGGGAACTCCAGGTATTTAATTGTGCTCAGAACAAAACAAAAGGATACTGAGTGCTTTGAAAGGAGAAAAGATGTGGCGGGGCTGTATCTTTTGACCAGATACATGAAATCTCTACAATGAGCAAATAATTTGAGGAGATGGGTTATATGAAGAAGCATGTGGCACTGGAATTAGAAGAAGGCTGATTAAGCATCTGCAATATGCAGATGAACTTAAAACATTTACCGATGAAAATCCAGATTACAGCCTGCAGTTTGGATTCTATCTCCATATGAAGAAAACAAAATCCTTACCAAGAAACACCACCGTGATAAATTGAGACTAGACTGAAGTTTTCAAGAATTTTATTTTATATAGATCCACCATCAACACATACAGAAGCAGCAGCCCATAAATCAAACAACATTTCTATATTGGGCAAAACTGTTGCAAAAGATCTCTTTGGTGTGTTTAAGAACAAAGATATCATTTTCAGGACTACAGTGCACCTGATTTCAGTCACGGCATTTTCACTCACCTCATAGGCATGTGAAAATTGAACAGTGCAAATGGAAGGCTAGACAAGAATGGATGTATCTGAATTATGTTGCTGGTGAAGAATGTTGAACACATTATGAACTACCAAAGAATAAACAGATCTGTCTTGAAGAATTATGGCCCCAAGTATTCCTTAGAAGTGAGAATGAGGAGATGGGTCTTGTGTACTTTGGACATGCATTGTGAGAGACCAGTTCCTGGAGAAGGATGGAATGGTTGGTTCAAGTAGAGGGTCAGCAAAACAGAGCTTTCAATCAGTTAGGCTGATACAGTGGCAACAAAAGGAGGCAAACGTAATAGCAATGTAGGGTGAACCGGGAAGTGTCTTATTCTCTGGAACTAACTCAAAGGCAGCAACAATGTGTACAAGCCAGCCTGTAACTCTTAGAGGCACCTGAAGATGACCTTGGAGAGTCAGACGAGATAAAGGAGCGCCATTTCAAAAGATATCATTCACCATAGCTTCCTGCATAGAACTATTCCGAACAAAGTGCAGAAGTTTCCATTCATTAAATACCAAGTAGAAAACTTAGAGCTCCTTTGCTTTCTTGATCTCTTCAGGCTTCCCCTTCTTTAGACTCGTAAGGATTCACTTCCCCCATTTAGATATATAATTGTCTATTTATGACACTCCACAGGGCATATCTAAGCTCAAATCTTGTCCTTGCACTCAGGTCATAAAATGCTTTAGTACCCCTATAAAATAGCGATTACACATGACCCAAGGGACACTGTAAAAGGTGGTGCACAATTCTTGGCTCACAGCAAGCAAGCAACAAGGAAACCCACTTCTCTTTCCCTTCTCAGTTTCACAATTTTAATATGATCTTTAAATTTTCATTGTCTATACAGATTAATGATGAGTTTGTAATGTGTTGACATTTCATTGTATTTTATTGTATTTGATTTATATTTATATTTTATTTTTGGTTCTTTGTTGTGTTTGTATTTTTACTTTACTAACTAGCCACCATGTTAGCTATAATGTTGAAGCAAATTAGTCAGGAAACAATTGGTGGCTGATTGTTTATTTTTAAAAGTACCTTAGTTGTTAGATGCCTCAGTTTCCTCACCTGTGAAATAAGGAGAATAAGAAAGATATGCTCAAATATGTCCAAGATTACAACCTGACAATTGTCCAAATCCTTCTGCCAGCTCCTTTAAGTAAACAGGGCTCTGGTCTTAAGACACAAGGAAAGGAAAATTCATGAAAGAAACCCAAGGTTCATATGCCAGCACCACCAACATAAACGGTAAATCTGAAGGACCAGACGGAGCAATCAAAAGCAAGTGACCAATTTAAGAATGAGAAGCTACAGCAAACTGAGGTAAAAGTTGATGTCTAAGTATAGGTGATCTGCTTTTGCTAGATGAGTATTGTCAACAGGACATAAACCACATCAAGGTATATAATAAATACAAATATCACAATGGCCTGTCAACTTGAAAATGAATTAAAGAGACAGTGTTGTTTGGGACTGGGGTGGAAGTGGAGGAATGTGTTTGCTCTCAACAAGCTTGAGGGTGGGCTTAGAGACAACGGAAGTCCTTCTGAAGCAGGCTAAACACCTAAACAAAGCCTTCCCAGGTGGTCACAAAAGGGTTTGCAGAAGACGCTCATATGGCCTCCCAAGAGTATGGATTTTTATAGTTTCAGGAACATTTTTCACCAGGAGGTTCAGAATATGCTTTCCTGCCTGGTTACAGCCCACAACAGGAAATGCAACCCTCAGAGCAACAGTCACAGGTGGAGTAATGGAATCAGAAAGACAAGATCCAGATCCTATTCTCAGCTCCAACTCCGAGTGAGAAAACTTCCCCTTGTCCCTCTGACTCAGCTTCCCCATCTGCCTGACACATCCTAACAGCAGGAAGAGGGAAGCGATTACTAAAGGCACATCCAGGGATAGCAAAACTAGTTGTCTCTCTGGCTTACAAACATCTATTGAAAAACACAGAGTAATGCCGTTATAGGACGTGATCTACTGATATCAGAGATATACTGTCAATTCAGCTTGACATTTTTAACCTCATCTTTGAAAAGCATTACCAGCAAATTTTCAAATGCTATGACTGGGAGGGAGAGAGGAGTATGGGGAGAATGAATTTGGCATTCTTAGAGGGGAAAAACAATCTGACACAAAGTTCTTACTCCTTTTTTTACCCTGTTCTCGAGTCAACCAAAGATGTGTATTGAGTACTACCTCCAGTATTTAAACACCTTCTACATAAGGGAGTTGCACAAGGGACAGAAGATATAGCTTTCCTTTTTCAACAAGTTTATCATCAGTCATGAGCAACAA